>PVIU01023051.1:0-28231 GCA_004026605.1 Ondatra zibethicus | reverse complement strand
TGCTCATTCAGTCCCGGTCCAGCTGGATTTGGTGAGCTCCCATTAGATCAGGCACACTGTCTCAGTGGGTGGTCCAGCCCCTCACGGTCCTAACTTCCTTGCTCATCTTCTCCCACCTTCTGCTCTTCGACTGGACCTTGGGAGCTCAATCCATTGCTCTGGTGTGAATGTGGGTCTCTGTCTCTATCTCCATCCATCGTAGAGTACTACTCAGCGGTAAAAAACAATGACATCTTGAATTTTGCATGCAAATGGATGGAAATAGAAAACGCTAACCTGAGTGAGGTAACCCAAACCCAAAAAGATGATTATGGTATGTATTCACTCATTAGTGGACCCTAGCCATAAAACAAAGGACACTAAGCTTATAGCTCACAAGCCCAGAGAAGCTAAATAGCAAGATGAACCCAAAGAAAATCATATATAGATCCTCTTGGAAATTGGAAGCAAACAAGATTGCCAGGCAAAAGTTGGGAAAAATGGGGGTGGGGATAGAGGGGGGGGGAGGGGGAAGGAGAAGGGAGAAGGGAAAGACTGGGGAGAGCTTGGGGGAGTGGGAGGGTGGAGATGGAGGAAAGGTGGATATTGGAGAAGGGAATAAGTTATCTATATTATTGGAGTCATTTTAGGACTGGCAAGATATTTGGCTCTAGGGGAGATCCCAGGTGTCCACAGGGATGTCCCCAGCTAGGTCCTTGGGCAGCAGAGGAGAGGGTGCCAGAACCTGCATTGTCCCATAGTCACACTGATAAATATCTTGATCACATCCATAGAAATTTTTTTAAAAATCAATTTGTTTTAGAAGTATTTGCCGAAATAACTCTGGTGCAACTGAATATGACTTTCAAAAAATAATTTCTTGGGAGGTGAGCATACATTATTGTTTTGTTAATAATTGCTTGGCATTCTGATATTTTAGCTGAAGACCAGAGTTACATTTCTACACAAATCAGACAACAGAGAAGCGAAGTGCATTAGAACTATGTTTAATATTCCTTACAAAGAAAATGGTTCTTTTTCAAAAACTTCACAACCAAGATGATTTGGGCAACTTTAAGTAACATAGCATAGAGAAACATGAGTGATTAACAAACTGACACTCAGAAATGTGACTCAGAATCACAGTAACACCACATCCATGTGATCTCAAAACTTGGGAGGTTGAGCCAGAGGGTTAAGAATTCAAGGCTGTTATTGACTATACAGTGAGTTTAAGGCTCGCCTGAACTACATGAGAACCTAAGTCAAGAAGAAAAGATAAAGGTGGAGCCGTTGTTATGGATGCAGGGGGAAGCAGCCCGCTAAGCAGAGAGCCCCACTTCTCAGCTGCCCTAGCCAGCCCTTCACCTCTAAACTGGCATTGCTAGGCCAGGTTTTCCTAGACTCCTCATAACCACTGGATACATTTTTAATTTTTATTTTTTTTGAGACTAAGCTATAATAATAAATCTGCTTTTGGCTATCAAAACAAAAAGAAGAAAAGATAAATAAGTAAATGAAAACCCCACGTAAAGCAATGGCTCACTGTGTTAATTGTACTGGCTCATTTGAGGAACTTAGTGTCGATTATTCTGCTCCTTAAATTTAGAGTAAGTCAATTCTTTAAACAAACTAAATAAATCAATTTTATTATCGCTATTAAAATTCATAATGTTACATTACTGCCCAAATATTGTAGGTCATCTTCATTCAGTATAAATATGCAAGCTAAAATATAACCCCTATATATAATGTTAAATTTACTATTAAGTGCCCATGAGAGGAAAAGCAGAGAAAATCTAATTTTACTTGTATAGTTTACTAAACTCATTTTAAATATTCAAATTTTAAGATGAAACCAAATTGATTATTAGTGGGACACTAGGTACTCTTCATGCTGAAGTTTGTCAATCTGTTGCATCTTGTTTTTATAACTTACGTTGATTCAAGGATCCTGTCCAGGCAAGTATCTGTTTAGATGGGACAATGCAAGCTAAGTTAATATTCCATTATTGAGGACATGGTTTAGGTCCATGGATTTTGCCAGTAATTTCCCACTTATTAGCTACTTTATGAAACATTTCTAAGTTGCTTTGCACGTAGGATTCGTTTCTATGCCCATTGTCTTCTAGTTGCCAACATGAGGACATTGACTCTTAATTCTCAATTCAGAATAGATGAGTTTCTATTTGTAGAAGCCTAGTTATATTTTTGTATTCTATTATTAAATTGTGAGGCATTGAGGAGCTAGACTATGGCATCTGTTACAGATCATTTCTGAGAATTTATGCGGCTGTGGGTGAGAATCTTCAAAGTTCTAAGAACAAAGAGCCTTACTTTCAGGACAAAAGCATTGGTGTGTGTGTGTTAATCTTTTGATTTTGTTTATTGCAAGGGCGTGATTTCATCCTTGGTAGTAATATTTTCTGAAAAGAAGGGCAAATATTGGGATAAAAAGATGGCCCAGAAATTAAGGGAACCACCTGTTCTTCCAAAGGACCCAAGTTCAATTTCCAGTACCTGTGTAGTGTCTTACAACCTTTGTAACTCCCATTCCATGGCCTCTGATGTTCCCCTCTGTCCTCCACAGGCACCAGGAACACATGTGATGCACAAACATACACACAAGCAAAATACTCATACATATGAAGTGAAATTAGAAGATGTAAAAGGAGCAAAGTTCACCTATACAAATGTACGTGTATGTATGTGAAAGAGAAAAAAAAGGACTGAGGGGGACTAGGGGAAGGGAATGAAAGAGAGGGCTATTTGACCAGCTGATGATCACAATGTTTTTAACCCTAAATTTGAGAATATAACATTTAAAAAAAAGTTACTACCAAACAGGATATAGAGAGAAGAATAATGTGAAAATCCATTGTTAAGAAGTGTGCTGGAGAGCTCAGAAAACTAGAGGGCTCAGTCACCTGGAAGACCTGTCTCTGGGAAAGCTTCTCCACTCTTTGCTGTTGCCCCTTGCGTGTGCCACTGGAGTATCTGAATGGCACAATTAGCTGCTGTGACATACAGACATAGGGTTGCTTTCTGCTCACTTCCTCCAGGGAAATACAGAAGTTCTTGTTCCACATGTTAAGTGTAGTGTTTAAAAAATGTATTTTTATTTCATGTATGAATGTTCTATTTCTATGTACATATGATCACCAATTGTTCATGTTGTGCCCACATAAATCAGAGAGGGTATCATAAACTATGGAATTGGAGTTACACACAGTTTTGAGCAATCCTGTGAGTTATGGAAACATAACCTAGGTACTTTGCAATAGCAAAAAAGCACTTTTAATCCCCGAGCCACTTTTATAGCTCCAATATTAGGTATTCTAAAAAAGCAAAACAATATTAAGAGTTATATTCAGAATATAGTTATGAAATGCTTAATTGTTTATTCTTTTAGTTATTTGAAAAGCATTATTATAGTGGGAAGAATTGTCTCTGACAAAGAACTTGTCTATAAAGTCTGTAAACTTGCACTGAAGAGGTAAGCATCAAGTTGAGTCTTTCAGAACTCCATAGTCTTTCCACTGGAAGAGAGGACACTGACCACTATTAAAAGGGACCACGAATCCTCAGATTCTTTACATTCTTCAGATGTCACTATTGGAGATCCTCAACAGTCTCCACAGTATGTCTAAATAGAGGCCTCTTCTGAAAGAATCATGGTCTCCTCTTCCCAGTCTTTTAATGCCAGAAACATACTGGCTAAGAAGAATATGGGAGAAAACTGACACACTCAATATGCTTAAATGGAATTAATATAGAACTATATCATGGCAGTCAGTCATGAGGACAGAACGTGGTAAGCTAAGATCAGTGGTAACATGCCTCAGATAAAAGATGTCAGATTTTGAGGACTACTAAGTCTTCAAAATATGAAAAACCAGCAAGCAGTACCAGCTCCTAAATTACAGCACACAAAACAAAAAAAGAAAGGCAAAAGAAAAATAAACACTGTTGTCTAAAAGGAATAATATTAATGAAACAAGTTCCTACTTTTCTTTAAAATTTTTATTTTCACTTATAAGTGTATGTGAGTTTGTATGTGTGTGCATGTGTGTGTTTGCAAGTGTGCATGTATATGTACCTGCATTTAGTTGCCTGTAGAAGCGAGAAGGCATTGTCAGATATCCTGGAGCTGGAGTTGAAGGAGATTGTGAACCAGCTGACACTGAGGCTGGAAACCAAGCTCAATCATTAAGCACACTTTCCAGTCCCAGTTTCCCTCTTTCGTCTTAGGTTACACCCTCTACAGAACACTGTCAGTCAGAAATCATCTGACCTGGAAGCTTCTACTACCAACAGGCTAACTGATGACTCCATAGGCATTAGGTTTAAGGCTGTGTTCTTTTTTCTACAAACAGTAAGTCATCCTTTAAAGAAGACCCAGTGCTTGCAGAGTTATAACTGGCAATTTCCCTTGAGCTATAATAGTCAAATTTACTATTTGCATTAGAAACATGGGTTCTCCCAATCATTGTAACTCATAAGAAAGTAAAAAGAGAGGCTGGAGAGATGACTCTGCAGTTAAGACCAAAGGCAGTTTGTTCAAAGGACCTGGCTCTGATTCCCAAAGAGCTGCTCACAACCAATTGTAATTCCATTCCCAAGTAATCCGCCACCCTCCTCTGGCCACCATGAGCACTGCATGCATATGGTCTACCAACTTCTATGTAGGCAAAGTACTTATACACATAAAATAAAAATGAGTAAATCTGAAAAATAAAAGTAAAAAGAAAACTTAAGTCTGGATAAATAATTTGTAAATGAAGCTATCATTTATGAACTAAAAATAGGCATCTGCCTTTGCAGCAATGAGTAATGAGTTCATATACGTTTTCCTAAATATCATGAATAGATTCCTAAGTATGAAGAATAGGTGCAAGGGATCGTGGGAGGCTCAGATTTGTATAATGTGACACATAGTTTAAAATGTACCCTATACAAAATGAAACTGGATGAACAAATACTGTTATCAGTTAGTATGTGGGCTAGTTTTTCTTTTACAAGAAGAAGCAGAAATACATTTGAAGAAAGAGAAATTGATAGTGATTTGAAATATGGAAAAATATAAGAAAGTGAAGGAGGGAGATAGAGATAGAGGAAAGAAGAGATCTGAAAGAGAGAGAGACAGAGGGAGAGAGAGAGAGAGAGAGAGAGAGAGAGAGAGAGAGAGAGAACAAAATGGGTTTCCATTCCAGAAACGGAAAAAAATATCTAAAAATGAATTGAGAAGGATGGTAGGGTGGATACTTAAGGACAATGAGTCTATGGGAATAATAGATATGAATTTTCTTATAAATAATGCTTCTATCAATTGGCCAAAGCTGCATGATGAGCTACATCTATATGTGATGACTGAAAACAAGAGCGACATCATCACATCCTACATTTTGCATCGTCTTCCCTTCTTCATTAGCACTGTGATTGCAGGGAGACATCACTCACTTACCTAAGGTCTACCTCATGGCTGGCACATTGCAACTTCTGTTTCCTTCTGTCCACCAGGAATGTCATGCAAACCAAAGCCAAGTGGTAGGAAGCACATTTAGTCCTTACCCAAGAAGAATTGAAAAGTACTGCGTCAAAAGGCAGGAGCGTATAAAGAGATTCAGAGACAGAATTACCATTTAACTATCTGGAAAATACACAGTAGAAAGCTCTATAGCAAATGTATAAAAAAAACACCAATATCAAAGTCTAAATTCTATTTTCCAGGGAATAGGGAGTTATTAAATTTAGATGGCAAGATGGTTCAGTCATTTTTCTCCTCATTTTTAATCATATCCTTTGTCCTGTGCATTGACAGACTAGGCTTGCTTCCTTAAAAATATCTTTCTCTGTGTTGAGGTGATGCAAATATTGCCATATTTTTGCCCTCAAATTAAAAATTCTGCTTATTACATCAAGACTTTACAATCTAATCCAGGCTATTTTCCATTACTTAACTTCTGAAAAGCACACTAAACAATTTAATTTTATTTATATTTATTTTTATGATCAGAATTTTACTTACACATTTATGAGATGGTACCTTCCTCCTCACTCATCTACTGTATTCTACCATTTTGTTTGTATGTCTAGTTTAATAAGACAAACATGTTTTCTGTTGTTTCTCTTGTCTTCCAGAGGTCTGACTAGGGCTCCACACTAGTCACTTAACACCTTTTAAAAGTTTCATTCAATTACTTATTTATATTTTATGCATATGTTAATGTGTGTATCTGAGTGTAAGTATGTGCACCATGTGTGCATATAATACTCAGCTTGTGCTGAGGAGGGCAGAAGAGGGTAACAACTCTCTTGGAGCTGGAGACACAGGCAGCTGTGAGCTGCTGTGAGTGGTAGTTGTGCCAGACACGCAAACTGATTCCTCTGCGAGTGCTCCCTGCCCCTACACCCCTGCCTGTGCCTGCATCTGAGCCTGCACCTGTGCCTGCACCTGCTCCTACACCTGGATCTGTGTCTGCACTTGCACCTGAGATGACACATGCACCTGCACCTGAGCTTGCGCCTGCACCATGTCTGTATCTATACCTGCGCCTGCATCTGCACCTGTCCCTGTGCCTACTGGTCCTAGGCTTTATCCCCTTAACACATTTAAAAGAACTGTGTTATGTTAACTTGACAAAGTTATAGCAAACCGAAATCAGATGAAGGAAATTAAGACTTGTTTGAAACAGAGCACTTTTCTGTGCAATGAATGATTTGTCTTTCTGCTTTTAGGCATCTCACTGGGCTTTACATAAATGTGTGGAGTGGGTGTTTATTTTTAGCCACCTTTCTATGTTAAGATCTTTCAAACAGAAAGAATTCTAGATAGGGGTGATTTAGAGCTGCTAAGGTCTCTGAAGGAACAAACATCAGGAAAGAAACATTTAACTCAGGTTTATCATAAGAGCTAAATAAAAGTGAAGGGATTCTAGGTAAGGCCCCACAAACAGCTTCTGGCTCTGGGCACCATACTGGGGACAGCATCAGTGGCTGCTGCAGTAGGAGGGGCCTTGCTGCACCACCCCATCTCTCAGGCATGGCTCTGTTTGCTGTCATCTAGTACTCAGTACCTGGGTGTGTCTCTAGGAATTGCATTGTTGGACTCCCAGGCTTTCTGATTTCCTGGGGAACACAGGGATGGGGAACTGGACTAACTCTTGATAACACCAGAATAGTACTACACAACAGTTCCTTCAATAATGAGTGAGACCCACTTTGAAATGCCATCTTCTTACCATCTGGAACAAAAAGTGTTGGATTCTAACACTGCTCTTTTTTACGCCCAGTAAGAGTCTCAAGATGCATGATTTGTGCCAAGGAAGGGGCACATCTATTTATTTCTGCTATTCTATCTTTCCTTTCCTTTCACATCCTCCCTCCTTCTCCTCCCCTCTTATGTTTTCTCCCCTCCCTCCCTACTCTCCCCTACATGTTTCTCTTCCTCTTCTCCTCATTTATGTCTCTTCCCTTCATTGATTTCAAGAAAGTTTTGTTCATCTTGGTGAATTATAAACCATGGTACTTATTTTATCACAGTACAACCATCTGTTAAACATTTTCTACATATCAAACCTCAAGTGTATACATTTCTGTATATGTCACTGTGTATACATAGATGTAGTTATAGATATGCTCTATCCCATCTCCTCACACCTTTTCTAAAAATAAGATATGATCCAATTTATATGTGAAGAAACCCTGAGGCTCATAAAAGTTAACATAATACCTGGATATCCAGAGATGACAAAATTATAGACTCACTCCAAGATTACCTCATCCCTTAGCTGTAATCTTTTCATTTGCCATTTATACCTCAAAATATATAGAAAGTAGAATGTTTTTAGGAAAGAGTCCATACCTATTAAACATTTCTTTTTTAATCTGGAGTTGCCCTCTGTCCTGGTACAGACATTAGCAACACTGTAGACTGACTGTGGATGGAACTAAGGCCCAGACGTATTGTCGAATGGCCTGGAAGTGTGCACACCTGTGGTCAGCCAGGCTCCCACCATCGCTCACATGCACACAGGACTGGATGTGCATTGCTATCAAAACTTATTACAAAACATTCATTTTGAATTTTGCCATTCAAAAGCAATCTTTCTGAGCATTAAAAGGTATAGAAAAGTTTTGCGAAATTGAAGTGTAAGCATTTCTGATTAAAAATCTGTGTACGCACACACATCCTTGCATGCACGCATGCCTGTACCCATGGCCAGAAAACAACTGTGGAAGCCAGCTGTCTCCTTTAACCATGTGATTTCTAGAGACTTAACCAAGGCCATCAGACTTGGCTACAAGTACCTTCATCCCTTCAGGCATATTGCTGACCCTTGTCAATAATATTCCTCCATTTCAATAGTACCTTGCACATAATATCCACATTATTTATCTAGAGCTTTTATTAACTGATTAGATTTCATACCTTACATGACAAAATGAAATATCCTTACATTAACTAAAGTGATTGTATGCAGCCAGCTTACAGCTGTGTCCCATCATATTCCGAAAAACTTTTGTTCCATAAAGCCTCAGCACTCTGTCATGTCATCATGCCAAATTCCTGGCTCCTTCTTTTAAGTAAACCCCACTTTCTTTCCACCCTTAAGAAGTTCAGCTGAGAAGCATTCATTCCCCAAAGTAGCCAAGGTGAACAGGATGGGAGTCAAACTAAGGACAACTTCACGGGCTACACCCTTCCTCCTCTATAACAAGTAGAAAGAGATAAACTCTGACTGGTGTTGTATTACCTTCATGCTATGAAATACTTCACATCAACTGACTAGTAACTTGGGGAAGAATTTTGAGTTGCCCTATACGGACAATTTTACATACTTCATATAATACATTTCTGATAAAATACTTCAAGGCACAATTTTTACAAAACAATCTTTAAGTATAGTTAAAAACAAATAATTACATTTTACAAAGTGCAAAATATGGATCACTTTATCCTAACCGTTACAAATGAATGGTAATGTTAGTGCTGTATACCTTTTGTGTAGGGAGCCAACCCCTCTCCCACCTGACAATCAAGAGTTGCCAGTCCTAGTTGCTCTTGGTGCATGTCTGCGGAAGAATATTGTGGCCTCCTAAATTACTGATACATTCTGATGTTCACTCTGACTGTTTCCATGCATTTTCCTTTCAATTTCATATTTCAGGGATGAGTTAAATACTGTGAACACATTCACAAGTAACAATGGTATTCACATATACAAAGCACATACAATTAACAAATACATGTGAGTGATTTCTTCCAAAACTGTTCTGCAATTTTCAAAAGTGTTACTAATGAAATTTAAATTCTTCAGTTTTGGAATTCAGAGCACCTTGTACTCTCCTATTCTCAGCCACCGTACCTCCAGCTGCGTGCAGTAATGCCCAGTTTTTTTCATTAGGTAATGAACAATCCTGCCAATTCTGAAAATCTATAACCTCAGAGCCCTAGGGACCTCTCCCTAATGGAAGAAACTCTTTCTCTTGGGCCTGGGCCAATGGCTGCTGGAGACAGTTGTGTAAGTTATCAAGGGAAGTGTTTTATTCTCGGTGGCTGAACTTAGGACCCCTTTTAATATGTGTCGCCTCTTATAATGGCTTAGTTGGTATGTCGAGATGAACTGCCAATGAGTCCCCTGAATGTTTTTAGTGGTTGAAGAGACAGATGACATGTGAGTCCGTGAATGGAGCAGACCTTATTTAATGTGACGCTGTCACCCAAGCTCATCAAATCCATCAATTCTAATTCACTTCTGCCTCTTTGGAACGTTCAGCCCAACTCATCTGTTCAGATTGTTTTCATTCGACCGATGTGCTTTTCAATTAGTTGCTCAGAACAGTAATAAGAATGGCATGGCCGGAGTGCACTCCCTGTACTCGGCCAAGCCAAGAGCCACGGCTTCCCTGTTCAGTGACTGGACCTCCATGTCCCCATTCTCAAAATTCAATTTAGTAAGATGCCAACAAAATCCTCTCAACAAACTGTGATTAGAGTTCTGTTGAACTCCACAAATTGAATACATTAGGGTTGACACCTGAGGTAATGTACCAGGTCACAGCTGGTCAAGACACTCACCATGTTTCGTTTCCATTGCTAATGTGAGCAGTGTATATTTAGATTCCATCTTTACCCATGTGTCAGTGAGCTCTGGGCTCCCTCTCACACCACAGCGGCTGAGCTATGTGCTGTTGCTTTTTCCCCTGAACTTGACAAACATCATAAATTATTTATTTCTTCCCTTGCTAAGCTAAACTAAGAGTCAGGATACAATTTAATGTTAAGAGGTATTTCAGAAGTAGAAATTTAAGATGGATTTTGATTTACAAAATTGTTCCTATGCTTAAACAAAAAAAATGATACACAAGATATAACACCTTTCCATTCTATTTACAGACAGAATATGGATTGCTGAAATTATTAACTTTGTTTTGTTTTTGTTGTATATTCTCAGATAATTCTTACAGCTCTTAAAGGCTCAATTATGATGATTGTCTTTAAGTCTTTCCAATGTTGTAATGAAATACTATGCTAATTTGTGGGAAAGTTATGTTCCTGGCCCCATGGTTTGTCGAGTTCTGTCAGAAACATTATGCCACCTTCCCTGTCCTTTCTTCTTCGATTTCCTATTTACTTATCTATTTTTTTAAATGATAAAAGTCATGGTTGCTTTACTTGACAGATGTAACTGATGGATACCTTGTCTAGTATCTTTAATCAACAGAAGAACTGTTATAATTTAACAGAATTTGTGAAAGCTTCAAGAAATATAAACTCTTAAGAATTTGCATGTGTCTGTAAGATGAGGGCTAAACGCCTGGATCGCGTGTCATCCCACACTGTCCTATAGACTGCTCCCAAGCATTGTCACTTCCTCGCTTGTAGTCTGCTTGTAAGGACTCTGAACCCACAGGACAGACTGGGGAGAGAATCTCTAGTATTTTGAATCAATTTAATAATTAGAGAATTGAAACCTTTAAATTAGTTTGATATGATGCCTGTTTTATAAATAATAATACAATAATAATTCATTCTCAATTACATTTAAAATTTATATAGTGATTACTTAAAAATATATGTCATTATTCAGTTATCAACATGGAGCATTCCAGTAAATTTGGTTTGAAACTATTAGTGTCTACTTAGTTATGGGTATTATTCATGTATTTTAAATAGTATAAGAATCCTACTTTAAGGACAATTACTAAGTTACACAATGAATAATTTTACAGTTACAAGCATAGTTAATATCTAGTAACATGTGTTGTTCGTTGCCATGCAAACAACGCAGCGCTCTTGAACAAACAGCACAGCAGCATCCTTGTACAGGAGATGCCTACCTCATTCTGGTGGAGAGAATATCGCTTCCTGTCTATGACCTCCTGCTCACTTACCTTAATCATTATCTTTAACATAAACAACCAACAAGTACAAAATCCACCTGCCAGAAAGTCAGACAACGACTGGAAAGATCGCACGATTCAGGGCTACACAGTATTCTCCTGACTGTGGCCAGCGATCTAGCGCTACCCTTTTCTGCCTGCCATGCTCATGCAAACCAAAAACCAAAATGAAAGCACTGTGTTTTTGACTGCAATATTTCTGTAATATCCTAGTGCTTACTTTTACTCAAAGCATTTTTACTTCAAATACAAAGCACCCCCTTGATTGGCTTCAATGCTCAGCTTCCCGAGGCAGCACCAGGAATGAGGAGCAGCTGAAACTACACGTGGCTTTCCTATGCTGGGTTTTCAGTCGAAGCAGAAACGACACACAGCTCCTCTGCTCTGGGCTTCCAGTCGACACTCTTTTTTTCATTTGCAACAAAAGTGTTTCAGAGAGAAAATAACAGCTGTACCTGCTTTCTGAATCAGGGTCCAAATCACACTCTCCAAGAGGTGGCAGTCTCCGTAAAGTAACCCTTTCGTGGTAGTCACACAGAAACGAGGTGCAGCAGGACTTGAGTGGCATTAAATAGCAATCTTCCAAAAACACCTGTTAAGAAAGTGTTGCGAATGTGAATAAAAAAGACTCCTCTGCAATGCTTTCATTTAACCCGAGCCCATTATTTTTATTAAATATTGCAAGCAACGGCTCTGTTTAATGATACTTGGAATCTCAGTATTTACTCATACACACAAATGATGATGCTGGCTTTTATCTGAGCTCAACTTTCTTACATGTTTACAATAGTTAAAGAACCATTTACCACATCACTTTATATCAGCATTTTCTCAATTCCTTAGTTTTTAAGAGATACTTTATATTTTATGTTATCCCAAGTATTTGTGAAATTTTATTTGATATTTTATTTATTTAAGGGTTTTAAAATCTAATAAGCCATTTACACCTATCTGAACCATTATGTCCTTGGTTCTTAGGTGACCTACTAGGAATTTATATGTTTGAGGATATCTCTATTTTATGTAATTTAAGTGAAGTTCATGCTTTAGTAGAATTCTCCATTAAATGAAATGGTTTTTGTTTATAGGTCTTTGACAGACCAATTTAAAGTGTTTTGGGATCTGCAATCAACAGTCATGGGGAACTGATGTGCTAGTTTGAACCCAAATAGCAGCTGCCCAGAGACACAGGTAGGGCTTTCATTACAGCTATTGGTTTAAGTCAATGAGGAAACACTCCAATTCGCAGGCTGAGTGAGGGGTGGCTTCCTCCTGGACGAAAGCCAAGAGGATACAAAATAAACAGCTAACCGCAGTCAGGAAGCAGGTGCTCTACCTTTCCGACATTTCTGGAAGACAATAGTCACAGTCCTCAGCTCCTCTTGCTGTTCTGCTTCCTCCCCGTGTGTATGAGCCCACCATCTTCCCACAACTGTGAAGCACAGATCTGACAGCCCCTTCAGGCTTCTCATTCTTCCTCTCTTCACTTATTGTCCAAATCATACGGATTGAACCTCTGTCGACCTCAGATCTGTTCCTACTCCATTCCCATCATTACTGTACTCTAAGAGGGCATTTTCACACTTGCCATTGAATCCGGGACACTGCATCCAGAATGACAGCACAGATTACCAATCAGAGAACAGGAGGAGGGGTTCTGACTCTTCCTTGTATTAACTTTTGTTTATGTGTACTCATGACGCAAATCCATTTTAATATATTTCTTGAATCTCCATTATGTTCCATACTATGCACTGAAATCTGAGGACTAAAAAAGGCAAGAACGCAGGGAATAATGATTTTATGACTTAGTGACTCAGTGAGATAGTAGAACCTGCAGCCAGTTCTAACACTGTGATGAGTTCTGTAACAGTAGTCTTTTCAGGTGGTATGACATCACAGTACACCTCCCAGCCTACTACCATGTCACCAAAGAAGACAGTCTTCAAAAACAAATTCTAAAGAGAAAAAAAGAAACAAACCAAAGTATGTATGGTCATAGTTATATACAGAGAGATGAACTAAGTCACATGTTCATGAACAACTGATGCATTAAAAAGTTAAAATGATCCTTGAAAGCAATGCTAATTATAATACTATTTTCAGGTTTATGTTAAGTGACCACAACTTGCAAAGCACATCCAGCTCTATTAAGGCAGGTAAGCAGAAACCCACTATGACTCAGTAGACAAGGAGTGTTTGCTTCAGAGGGACTATCACACCTAGAGCATTGCAGAGTATCTGTGTTATAGTCTGGAATAGCCCCATCTCACTCCCTTCCTCTGTAGAAGCAGGCCCTTTAATCCATCATTTATGAATGGACACCATGGATTATACACTGAGCACGGGACCGTTCAGCTATCCAACTTATGTCAAGTGTTCTCATATATCTTCCCAAGGATATTTACAGCCTTAAGTGTTGATTATCCATGGTTAACCATCTCTGATGTGCAGTCAGTTTTTAATGACACCAGGTGGACCATCGCGATTCCAGATTAACTACCTCTATTCCTATGATTTCTTTCCCATCCTGCTGCCACCTGTTTGGTACCAAACCTGCCTGCTCAACTGTGGAAATTGACAGCTGGCTCTTCAGTGGGGAGTGATGGGAACAGAAGTCAGGTGAGAATGGCTCATTAGCAATGAAATGGAAAAATCTGCAGACTTCCCTAAGGATATCTTGGGTGATGTGTCTGTCTCCTAAAATTACCCAGCGGAGTGTTAATTATAAAAATAAAATAACAATTTCAATAGTTTTAGAGGTTCGCATGATGTGATAACATCATATTTAATACATCAACTTATGTTTCATTCAGGTGATAGTTTTATTTTGATATGAATTTTAACATAAAGGCTGAAGAGAAATCCTCTGATAGCTTGCTTGGCTTTCAGAGGGTGGTGCAAAAAGAAGTAACCTAGACTGGCAAATCATCTTGTGAGACTTTAGACACACACAGACTGTATGAAGTCCCACAGTCCCTTTAACTCCAGTCTTCAGCAACACCTCAAGAGAACAGACACTAAAGCCAATGACAACTTGAACATGCTTATAGACATCTTTATGTCCCATTTTCTTCTGGTATATTAAGAGTTACTAAAAGGATACTTATCTGAAATATCTTTCACTTCTGTGGGTTTTTAAACTGTTTAAGCCTCTTTTGTAGTAGAATGCTTGAATTATCAACAGATGCAAAGCTTTAGATTTGAACTTTCTTCTTATTATTATTTTATAGATTTATTTCTATTATTTATTGGGGGATACACACATCAGGATATACGTGTGTGACATCAGAGGACAGCTTGCAGTGGTCAGCTCTCTCCTTCTACCATGTGGGATCAGGGGATCAGGATTTTCAGACTTGTTGGCTTGTACTATTACACATTCACCACTTTGCCAACAAGTGAAATAAAAATATGGTGCTTTTATAAACAATACACAGAAGAAAAATGTCATGGCATCAGAAATTAGGTTTTGGCAAGGTCTTCACATCTGCTCCAAAGTAGTGGCAGTTAAAGCATTCACAGATAAAAATTCTTATAGTAAGCCGATTGTCATAGACTATTTCCTGACTATCAAATTACAAAGATAAACTACACTTAATAAATGTCATTGTTAGGTTGGTGTGTAGTGGTGCATGTCTGAAATCCCAGCACTCTGGAGGCAGAAACAGGAGGAGTACCATAAGTTTGAGTCCAGCCTGGCCTACATAGTGAATTCCAGGCCAGCAAAGACTACTGAGTGAGGGGCTGACTCAAACACAGGTCAACCAATCAACCAATCAAACAAACAAACAAAAGTCGCATACAAATCATAGCAATACAAACAGCATGTAAAAGAAGTTTCATGCATGCAAAAACAAACAAAGAAGAGCAGTGCAAAGCGGCTCATGCAGAGCGAATGGCCTTTTCTCCAGACAGTGGTTATTGCAGCACGTTCTTATGTTAGAAATACAAGAATAAACCTGAACCGAACCAGCAGAGTTCTAAAAATAAACCTTTCTACCGGCGCTTTGGCCCTTGTTATCTTGACTCCTTTCTCACACATTTGTACTTTCTTCTGAACTTGCTCATTGTCTGGTGACCCAGGGTGTTGCCATTAGTGACAGTCACACTGGTAGGTCTGTCACTATTAGTTACAAATTCTATTCAACTTCAAGATAAGTAGAATTTTCTCCTATAATCCTTCTTGGCGTCCTCAGTAGGGAAGGTCAGAGGGCTGTGCACAGTGGATACCCAAGCCAAGAATGAACATGTTGTTGAAACCTTTTATTCACAATACCATGAACTCCTAGACCATCCTTGTTACTACCATGTGTCACACTTTACCACTACTGTCGGAAATAAAAACAACCTTTTTTCTCCATAAATCCAATGTCACAGAACAAAGCTGCCTTGCTGTCCAGCAAATCCCTTTACGAGAGAGGGAGCAGGTTGCAGTGAGGTTTTCTCAGACTTTGTTCTCCGCAGAGTGCAAGTCTGTGCGGGAATCAGGGCTGGCAAAGGTGTTCCCTGCCTTCCCTCCACAGGCACCACAGCTGTGAGCACCTCGGTGTCCAGGCGGAAATGGCAGGCAGGTACTGGTAATGAGCTAACACTCACGGAAAGTGGGCCAGCAGCCTGGCAGCATGCCAGGGCAGAGAGTCGTTTGCTTCTAGGCTTCTGGGAGCAGGGTTGCTGTTGTCACCCTCCTCTCCAATTGCTCCTAACTGGACTGGGGGATTTGCTTCACATCATAGGATAAATCAGTACCTCTTGACTCTGTAAAAAGGGGAACTTTGAAAAGTGGAGACTAATTGGACTGCTTTGGCTGTTATGATTTAGATTTCTGTAATTCATAAAGATATACATGTGGGAGGAAATCATTTGAATTAAAATTAATTTTCTAATCTCCTCCTGCAGAATTATCTTTCCTCAGGAACTGGAATATATTTGAAAATTTCCAAATGCAGATGTACATAAGTATTCATTTTTTTAACTCTATGTGTTACATTAAAAACTTCAACATATTATCAGAAATATCATATTTAAGGAATTCTTCCAATCTAAGAAATGCAAGAACAGTTCAGAAAAATGTGAAGAGGAGTTCATTATCTCTCCCTTTCCCAGGCCCCTGGTATGAATTTGGCCCTGGCCATATGGGCTAAAAGGAGTGTGGATGATGCCTTTCTTCAGGATGAGGCAACAGAGGTTTGAATATTGGAAGCTGCCTGACAGCATCAATGGCTTCATCGTCTGTGGGAGTCATCAGCTTTTATCTCAGAAGGTGGTTTACTAATCAGTTTGTCAGCATCTCGAGAAGGATGTCAGTGGCCTTGGAGCCAAACTTTGACAATCTTTTTTTTTTTTTCTTTCAGAATATCGGCCACTATCAGGAACTAACCCTAACCCTGCTAAAATCTGCTTTAATATGCAGTTAAAATAGTAGATACTGGGGGTTTACTTTACAAATTCATTATTCAGGTTCACAAAAACACAGACTCACAGACAAATGGACACACACAGATACAAACACACACACACACACACACACACACACACACACACACACACCTTTCTCTAAGATGCCCAAGATAATATACTTTTTACAATGTGCATTGTATTAACAAAACTTTTTACTAACATTACAAGAAGCCTTATTATGAAAAGAAATGAGCTGGTTAGAATGGTACGAATCAGTCAGGAAACTAGAAAGGGAACATAGGAAGGGGAAAGGAGAAGGACTGGGGAATCTGAGAATATCTAGGCCATGTAAGTGACAAGAGACTTTGGGACAGGGAGGGTGCATGTGTGTGTGTTGTGTGTGTATGAGAGGAACTGGTGGTGGAAGAAGGGACTAAGGAAGGGACATCATTAAAACAACCAAAGGATGAAATGCCACAAGGAAGCTGCCCCATTATGTAACAATTAGAAAGAATAAAAGGAAGATGATAGTTACATTTAAATATATTCACTGTATGTTTTCTCTTTGAGTGTATTGTTATAAAATATTTATTGTTTTCTTGAAATCACTTTAAATAAAGCTAAGTTATGTGATATATTATATATACACACATATATACATAATTATATATTATTTATAATTACAAATCTAAAATTATAAATTCCATATTGTAGATACTCTCCATATATGTATGTATGTACTTTTAACATATATGTATGAAAGAAGTTAAGATCACTAGTGCCATCTCTCCCCTCTGTCACCAGTCTTTCAGGAGTTAGCTTCTGTTTGTCCGTCTAACCACCCATGAACAAGGACATCTCACACACCTCACACCCAAACTATTTACTCATAGCCCGCAACTTCTTCTCTATGGGTATTGTTTTCTTTTTCTGTGCCCTCTTCATATACTCAGATCTATGTCAGAAACAAAACCATACAAAATAAAACACAAAACCTTTATTTTGCCTCATTTTGTTCATTGAATTGTCTGCTGATTTGTCCAACAGTTATTATTTCTGGGCTTCTGACTCAGAATTAGGACCCAATTCTAGCCTGCTTTTCTGCCTCCAATTCTGAGTTCAACATGGCAATTTTCTCAAACAAGAAGTTGGCAGTGGTCTCCCAATATCCTACTCCTGTCCTTCCCTCTCTAACTAGACTTGTGCTGGAATACAACCTCCCATCTACAAGTCTACAGTGCCAAACTTTGAACATGAGCATTTGAGGACTTCTTTTTCCTGAAAAAAAAAAATTGGTTTCAATGCTAAACATTCTTTTCCCATTTGAGCTTCTGTCGAAGTTCTGAACCCAGAATAAATTAGTGAGTTGGTATGTTGATCTTAAAATTTATGATTCAAGTGAACAGTTAATAAAAATATCTTGATAACAAGGGACATGAAGATGTATGTGGAATTATCAGGCATTCACCTGAGAATGGTTGTAACGATGCACTTATTTACTCATAATCTGTTCTTGCTACTGACTTAGACCTTTTCTTCACCTACGTTTGCTGAAGATTATTTGGTTCAAATTTGACTTCTAACTATTAATTTATTTTCTTTTAAGCATACCAGTGATAAAAAAAGCAAAAATGCTGGAGACTTCTTTTCATTTCCCAGCAGCCAGGGGGTTTATGTCTAAAAGCTGAGTACTCTCCCCTCAGTCCCCTCTGGGCTCTATTCCAATTCCTTCTGAGCCCATTCCACGAAGACCATTTTTTGTGCAACCTCCTAGAAGAGTGACCATTTTTATTACAGTCTTACTGCCACCTTTTAAACAGAAGACATCATAGCTCCATGGTTCTAACTCTCATTTTGTTGCGTTGTAAACCCGACAAAATAATTGCTCTGAATTCCACTTCCACTTGAGTTTGTGAGTGGACCAGTCTGTAATATTCATCAAAATTCTTTTAATCTTGTTGAATATGCTAAGGATCTCATAGTAAATATGCCATTTGTGCCTTACAGTAATCCAAAGCAGGATAGACACAATGAAATGGCATGACATCTGTGCCTGGTATAAAATTTGCTAAGGCAGACAGAAAAAGCTCATGTACAGCTACATGACAGGATTTGGTTTGTTGCTTGTTTGAGACAGGGTCTCTCTATTATGTAGCTCTGGTTGTCATAGAACCTGGCTATCCTAGAAACTCTTCTAGATCATGCTGGCCTCACTTTCACAGAGTTCACCTATCTCTGCTTCCAGAGTTCTGGGATTAGAGCCCTGTACCACCAAGCAAGACAGAAAGTAACTTCTGAATGACATAGACATCTGTATCTCATGTAGGCAAGGTATTATTTCCTGTGGCTCATACATGAAGTGATAGACTAACATGTCTATGAGAAGTTCACAAAGAACATAGTACTGTGATCTCTAACACTAACGGGAATTAACCTCACATGATAAAAGGCCGGTGAGATGGCTCAACAGGCTTTCACATGGTGAAAGGAGAGAACCAAATCCTACAGGTTGTCCTCAGACATATGGTGGTTCATAGCCTCACAACGTATAAAAAGTCAATAAGTAAATGCATAAATAAACAAGCTCACTTTTTGCAAAAGAGGATATCTAAGTTATTTATCACACATACAAAATACACAAGTAAGCGGTTGCATAATTTTTCAAAATAAGGCATGATGTCTTTAATCTTGGCGCTTTGCAGTGAATTGTTCCTTTTAGAGTGTGTGTATGCTACCATTATATAACATCCAATGGCAATTCTGATTTTTATTTGTAGGAATGATATAAGACATGTCTTTGAAATTCACTGAGATTTGTTTACTAGATTTCATATAACATATTTCACTTGGGAAGAATAGTTAATCAAAGCATGAATTGGCAGACACTTGACATTTTACTCCTGGTTAAAATATAATATTATTCAATAGTCGTGTGCTGTGCTATCTGTAGACATACTTTAGGCATTGTGAAGACCTACACAGAATTTGGCAAATTACATTTATGTATTGTTAATAAGCCTAGGAAAAATATGTCCAGGCACATATAAGATAAAAACAATAGTTCTCAATCATTCTTTGCAGTTTTTAGAACTATCAGAGAGTGGTAAATATTGGTATTATTTATATATATGTGGTCATTATTGAGGTCATTATTTCATGGATGCATAGATACAACCTCCAAATTATGTTCAAAATAGCTTAAACCTGAGAAATTTGATTATTAATTCTATGTCTAATGCATTTACTACTGTATTTACTAAATATATCTGATAAAGACGTTGCTGCTCACTAATAATTAACAGAAGAATCATAAGGCAATATAATTATCTAAACCAATTTGACAATGTGTACTACAATAACTAATTTCTCGATTGCTCAGATATCATCTCCCGAGATAATGCTATGCATTACAAACCAATGAGCTTCTGATGAAAGCTATGCCATTATAGACAGAATCTACTGTGTCCCTGACCCAGGTTCTAGTTGGTAGACAAGCCAACCCTTCTCAAACGGAGGCCCCGTGTTCCTGTGCTCCTCCTGTTCTCAGGCCTGTGTGGAGAAGCAGTTGCTCGGCTTATCTTGTTGCTGAGATTGAGTCCAGCGTCTCATGGACACTCTGAAGGCAGACTTTCTCTGAGTTTCACCTATATCCCTGGATGTTCTTGAGAAGGGGCCTTGCATTACATCCAGGTTCCTCCTGCCACTTCTTCGCTATTGCTGGGATCATGTTAAATATAATGGCAGCACAAAGGAAAGCATCTAATTTTCCTAATATCACAATACTATTATGTAAAACTCATAAGATATTTTATAAAGCTCTATATTTACTAACTACCTGAAAACAAACCCTAAACCCAACACTAAGTTATATTTATTCTTCTTGGAAAAACCCAAATGAGAGTGTTTTACATTTAAAAAACAAGTGCCCAAGGGCAGTCTTAGACCTAAAATAGCCAGAAAATGTTTATGTTAGGAGTTCTTTAGTCACCTTGAGAAAAAACAAAACAAAAACTAATTGTAATTGGGGAAATTCTTTTAAACATGAAGGCATATAGAAGCAACCATTTATTCCCGAAATCTTATAATTCTGTGTTTACTCAACCTATGAGCCTGGAGTTCAGGTGAGAACCACACCATGGTCTATTTGAAAAGCCTTACAGTGTTGGTCTGGGATGGAGGCCCACTTCCTCCTCAGTATCTAGATGATGCTAAGTTGTTTCTCTCTATTAACCATTTTATGGTAACAGTGCATCCCTGGAATAAGGATGTGATAACGACATTATAGGAAAACTAAATACAATTAGGGAATGGAGCTTCCTTTATATGGATATAAAATTACAATGTTTAGCAGGCTCACTGTTCAGATATATGATATATCATGACTCAATGAGAACAATGCTAATTGTATTTGCTACTTAAACTTAATCGACTTGTTATATAATTAGAATACAAGAGGAAAACAGGTCTTTCTTCATCTTAATATATGCAGAGAAATGACTGACATAGTTTCACAGAGAATGACCATATAAATTGTGATAATATTTATACAAATCAGAAGTAAAGACTATGGAAATATCCAATTGAATTCATAAATCTCAAAATTCTTAAAAGCATTTAAAGAAAAATTGTCTCATACAGTACCTCATATTTTACTATTCTATTTATATCAGTTCAAAGCCAGACATAATTACCTGCATTATATTGGACAGCTGTTGGCTATCTTGTTATACCTGCCTTTAAAGTTATGAAAATATTAGCTATTTTAGTTGATATGGTAGCTACAGAAGTATATTTATTTTTAAAACTCATCTTAATGTACAGTTATTTATGATATAAATGTATATAATGTACCTCAATATAAATAAATAAAGTGTCAGATATATTATGAACATTTTCCAGTGTAACAATTGACATGAATTATAATTAATTATACGACTAAGCATTTAGAATGTCTTATTGGATATCTATTCTTATCAGCTTTTAAAAGATTTGGAATAGTATTCTGTTCAGCTGGACCTATACACAAATCTTCGTCTTCTCTCTCCTCAATATCAAAATCACCCAGCTGAGGTTAGACATTGCAACCTGGGTGTAGTTCTGAAGAGGGGCACTCCCCCATGATCTGGTCTTGTCCTCTGTTGACTGTCCCTACCCAGGGCTGAAGACAAGAGAGGAGAAGGAAAGGGGCCTCAGTTTGAGAAGGGCTGGGTTGTCCCTTCTAATCAGATCCTGGAACATGGAAATAACAGATTCTACCCACGATGCGGCAGCTCTCATTGGAAGCTGATTTATCATTCATTCATGACATACTCTTGGGGGTTGGTATCTGAACAATTGAGAACTTATAATTATTATGGCACACATTGCCAAATTGGTTTAGGTAATTACTATGTTGCCTTATGATTCTTCTGTTAATTATTAAATCAGCAGCAGTGTCTTTCTCTAGCTACATTTAGTAAATACACATATGTATGCAGTCATACATCTGAAGTATAATTAACATTAATCAACTTGCCCAGATTTGAACTATTTTGAACATGATTTGAAAGTTGTATCTATATAACCATGAAATAATCACTTCAACTAATACTCTATGAAAATTTCACCTTATGTCTTTTTAATTATTTCCTGTATAGCCTCACTAAGTAACTAAGAATCTATTATAGATTACTTTGCATTTATTGACTTTTTATATAATTGAATCCGACATTATGTTCTTTTTGCCTGAAACCCAGAACAAAGATTTTGAGAAAAATTTGTGAATTTATAGCTAATTTCTCATTATTTACAAATAGTATTACATGAAGCAATTGTTTTTTAATATATAAAATAACTGCCTAAGTCGGAAAAATTGGAACCTTCATACATACATGTATGTGATTGTTTTACGACCTTGCAAGAGTAACTCATGTATTAAACTGGAAATATTTAAAGAATTTTGAGAATAACTTGGAGTTTCATTACTAACAGTCACTTAACCAACACCCTAAAAATTTGAAATACAAGAAAACAATTTGATCTCTGTTTTTTAGGATATTTTCTGGGACTTGGTGTAAGTAGACAGCTTTGAAACAGGAAGCAACGGTATTGATACAAGGAAACTGGCATACCAACTGTGATTGACAGGCATGCCAGGGTTAACAAAGCATGGCTACTCCTGTCTGCTGTATTCCAGATAGTTACATATGAGAGCCTTGTCCAGTTTCAGGACTGCAAATGCACACAGGAGAACTACAGATGTTCCTACGGCAGCATGGGCAGGATATAGAGAGCCCTCGAGGAATTGGAGTCTACAGTCTGGAGAACCACTAATGGCTGTCCAGTTCTTTACTAGAACCTAGAAAAGACATGTAGAGTGGAGGAGGGACTGTGATGGAAGATTATGAACTATACTTGAAGAGTGAGCCAAAACCTATGTGGTGGTCCAGTTGACAAACTCTGGAGAAATTGATGTGAACCAAGAAAAAACACAACATTTTAGTTATGACACAGAATCTGGAATCTCAATGCATTGTATTTATGATTTCAAATATTCAACATGTCCCACCTCTATGCATTTAAAGAAATAAGAGAATGTGACTGACAAAAAGTGATATAATAGTTAATACAAAGATGCATAAATGAATGTGTCTTACTCTAACATTAAGAAAATAAAAATCTAGATAGCTGATAGATGATGGAGTTTTCTAACAATTAATTGTTATGCCTTCAAAATCATATCTGCACTTTAGAATGGGAAGGTTTAATACGTGGGTAGATTAACAAATCATTGGTGTGTTTAAAATCAAGCCCAATGTCGCTAAAGATATTTGTGAAATTGAGGACAACTCAATACCAAATATGCAAAATGGGGCTGGAAATGAAGATTGCACATGGGAGGAACGTAGAGCAGTGAGCTCATGCAGAGTGGCCGCGTCCTCTCAGGAGAAACACAGAGTGCAGAAGGGCATACTCAGAGCAAAATCAATATTCAAAGAGATGATGAATGGATGTTTTCTCTGTTGTTACTTCCATTCACTCTGCAGAAGATAATTGCGTTCTTGACTTCCTTTACTTGTGGTACCTTTTTGTTTTCTATTTATACAAGATCACGGTTGATTATCATTAATTGTAGTACAGTTAGGCTCAGACTTCGATTACCAAAGAAATAAAAACTAAAAAGAAATAAGGTCTACCCAAGGTCTTACAAGATTTTGGAACTTAAAATTTTACTTTATCAGACTAAAACTGAGCACAATGCGGTTTGTAAGAAGTTCTCAAGACATCCCTACTAAGTAGAGTTTATTTATATTTTTGCACCTTTTTCTTTTATTTTGAGATTATAACAACAACATTCTATATATGGTTTTCTATATACAATGAAAAAATAAAATGTCGAGTTGTTTCTCTGCTTCGTCTACTTTTATGTAAGCTATTCAATAACCCTTCAGTTGCATGCTGCTATGAGCCATTCTGAAACTGTAGAAGAATAAAGGAAATATGTAGTTCTGATGGAGTTAGATATTTGGATTTCTGGTTGGTTCTAAACGGAAACAGAAGACAATGCCTGCAGAGGAAGAGTGCCTTCGCTCTTCTCCTTTATCTTGATAGCAAATTAGGTTTTCATTTGAATGTTGCTTTCTTTCAGAAGACTTTGATGCATTTTAAGTTGATGTAGCCGTGCATGTTATTAAAGCTAGGAATCATAAATTATTCCTTAAATCATTGAGTCTTGGGAAAACAGAAAGCCAGTGAATGACATTCCACTTGAATATTGATTTGGTTTCTGTGAAGCCTACACTGGTTCTGGCCTGTTTGGCTCCAGCAGGTCTAAATGCTTTCTAATTTGTTTGAAAATTGCGTGAAAATATCCCCATGGCCCTCTTGTAAAATATGACAGGCTGACATTTTCTTTAATTACAAGACCCAATCTGTTTAATAGCATAAAATTGGCCTCCAATTTGACAGGCCTCCCCTTTAAAATCAATGGTTAGACTCTAGGGCACCAGCTTGGTCATCAAGATCAATATCAGAAAAAATATAGCTTGTCAAGACCTCTCAGCCTTTTATTGATTCAAATGGGGAGCTGCTCGGAGACTGAATAACAGTGCTGGTGCACAGATCCAACAAGCAGAAGCTTCTTGCCTGAGTTTCAGTTTGGAAAGATAAACCGGGGCTAGATAATACAAGCATACTGAATTATACAAAACATAATAGTAGGAAAAACTGTGAGGTTCAGGGAAAATATATACATACATATGGCACATGTTTGAATATTTATTATTATTTGAAAATTTCATGTATTATATATAATGTATCTTAAACATATCTACCCCTCCACCTCTTACCCCCAACTCCATGGGACCCCCAACATATCCTCCCTTACCAATATCTTTCTTTAATATCTTATGTTTTAAAATTAATTTCAATATGCAAACAACACATCAAAATGTTAATTTTGGGCTATTAAAGAGAAAGAACAAACCAAACCACTGAAATTTCTCTGGAACGTTCTCTTCCTGCTATTCAATAAGGGAATTCACTGCAAAAAGAAGGAAAAAGTTACTAGGAAAATATTTGTTTCTAGTTTAGTGCTGAATGAGCACACTGTCCCTGGGGATTCAGTGGGGACAGCTCTTGATTGTCCTACTCAGCTGTTTGAAGAATTAGGCTGCTATCTCGTGGACCTTGTCTAACTCTAAGGTAAGAAGCACCCATCTGTCAGTCAACAGCACTTGATGAGCCTCTTCATCAGGCTTGAGACAAGAACTGTGGCAGCCTCACCTGCACTCTGACATGAATACCAACAAGGAAGAACACAGGGTAAACCAAAGAGAATGGAAAAATGAAATAGATCCACAAAGTGCGTCTCTCTGCACAGTAGGTACAAATCAAAAACAAGGACTTACTACTCTTTTAAAAACATAAACATTGGGTACTTACCATCACTGAAAACAGCAGAGTCATCAGGGCTGAGATACTTACTTTGCCTCAATTAATTTTATGTGCAGAAAAGTGAATTTTATATTTTGAAGAGAACATATCTCAACAATCCATGTTTTGCGATAACTTAAAAACATTTTGGAGTAATTTAGGAGTTTGTGACTGCAGTTAGCAGGCCACCAAGTGTCTAGCTACAGGCTGCAGTGTTAGGCACTCTTTCCTCACCTCATTCACATACACATGTATTTTACAATTTCTCTGTATGTATGTGCATTATTTGATCTGTGGCTGTACTTATTTTAAGAATGCACAAGACAGAATGTACAGTTCTATAAAGAAAAGAAATGAATGTAGTATTTGACAGCTTAATTCTCCTCCTCAATGTGCACAAAAACTTAATATCTTACATTCAGCCACTTAAATGCCATTTTCCCACTGAGATTCTGAGCTGTATGCAGCTTTTCCTATCTTAGAGACCAAAGGGAAGGCTTTTCTCTTTGTTATTTTATTGTTTTTGAAGGCAACTCAAAGATTATAAGCCATTGAGGACAAGCAGAATTTACAAGCTTTCTCTTGTCCACTGAGGAAGGTTAACCACTTTGCTGTGGAGTCTTTAAATTGTCAATTTACAAGGAAGTGGTTTTTCTCCTCCCTAATCTTGCAGACATCTGAAATTCAAGCCAATTTCAATGAAATAGACTTGGAATTCTCTTCTTATTTTCATAAATTTGAGACACCAATAACCCAGAAACTTTACTAATTCTCAAATCCTTTCTCTTCATTCAATTAAAATTTTACAGACCACCAACTTTCCTTGCTAGTTTTACCATGGCATATGTTGCTGGTAACAGTCTTCTGTTCAGAGAAACGCTAGATCTAGAGAATATTTCCCCTAATCCTTTCAATGTTACAGCCTGATTTTTTGTATATTTGCTTCCACACATGATTCAGTGAAGGAGACATACCTTGGCGGAAGCACTGTATTGCTTACTGTGATTTATTTTGCTTCTGTGGGAAGGTAACAGTGTCTACCAGAGATACGTGTTCCACTCTATAGCAGTTATGGTGAATCACCTGAATCAGATCTCCCAATGAATTCATTAACATGTATACTTGGGTAGTCACTGGGTAGGCATAGAAAAGTCAAACAACTCAAAAATTTTAGAACAGATCCCTGGGTGGAACTAAAACAACTACTGATGAATCCATTTTTCTCTTGTTCTTTCTCACTAGGCCAACTTTTCTTCTTGGTCAAATAGAATGCGATCACAGCAGGAATCCAAAGTGACCTTCAGTTCTTTGTCTGTCTGTATAAAGACTCTCTATACCATATACCAGACAGTGTTCACACTATAATCCCCAGAGACACAAGTGAAACACCCTCAACAGTTTTAAAATACAAAAGGATCAAAATCTTTAACATCTAAACTACGTGAAGCTGAATTTGTGGATAGGTAAAATGCCACAAATTATGGAAAAATACATTTTAAAATAATTAGAAGATGTAATCTTGGACTTTTCATAGTAGTTACAATTGATAAACACAAAACTAGAATGCAACACTATCTAGGCTATTTTACACAACAGAAGAGAGGTAACACATGTATTTTTGTAAGTGTATATAGTCTGTTGTGTTTGTGACAATTTCTTAAGTATAATACAGACAAATTAACTCATTCATATTAGGTTAAAAATAAAATTATATAAATGTATGTCACTGTGTTCACACTTATAAATATGGTTATGTGAAACACTGTGGTAGACAAACTGAGTTTAAGGCTTCAATCTAAATCCTGCCCAAGTCTCTGTCATTCATATATATATATTCCCCAAAGAGCTCAGATATCCCGAGATGTCTTCTTTCATCATGGAGATGCACAAATATGTTATCTCTCCATATGTTGAGAAAGTCCTTTTTGTAAGTGGCACAGACGATCAATGTTTGAGCAATTTATACTCGGGGTCAAATTTGTAAATAAAGGCAAGAACAAAAATGACTTTCTGAAGTCTGTCTGCAGTTCATACCTCCAATGAAGCTAGACTAATGTATAGAAGACAACCTTTTAAAAAGAAAATGCTGATTAGTTCAGGCACACTGTCTCAGTAGGTGGACCAGCCCCTCACGGTCCTAACTTTCTAACTCATCTTCTCCCACCTTCTGCTCTTCACCTGCACCTTGGGGGCTCAATCCATTGCTCTGATGTGAATGTGGGTCTCTGTTTCTATCTCCATCCATCGGATGAAATTTCTATAATGGTAATCAAGATAATCATCAATGTGACTATGGTACAAGGCTAGTTCTGGCACCCTCTCCTCTGCTGCCTGATGGGAGCGCACCAATCCACCTGGACTGGGACTGAATGAGCATATGATCAAACCAGACTCTCTGAATGTGGCGGCGAAAGTTGGCAGATGGAGAACCCATCAACAATGACACCAGGACCTATCTCTTCTGCATGTATTATCTTTTTGAGAACCGAGTCTTTTTGAATGCACTCCTTCCTAGGCCAGGAGGGATGGGGGT
>PVIU01023050.1:0-28185 GCA_004026605.1 Ondatra zibethicus | reverse complement strand
TTTTTTTTTTATCTTTAATTATGTTCTTGAATGGAAAAAATAAAACAAAACAATGTATGGAAAAAAAAAAGAAAAAAGAAAAAAAAAATCATGTGAAGAGCAAAGTTTTTTTTGTCATGTGTCAACCAGCAAAGCAAATTATAAGGAAATTTCCTACTTGTTCTTTATACAACCAGTGGGAAGTAAATTTAAGAATATGATATCTACATTCCCAAGAAGTGGGGTGGGTGGTTTTTGGCCACTTAATGGGTTATGAATATTTGTCATTGTTTAGGCAGCTTGGTTACAGGATTTTGTTTGTTACAGCCAGGAGGAATGTTGAAAAAGTAGATTAGATTCAGAATTCTTGTTTTGAAATAAAAAATGGTGGATACTATTATCATAAGAATTAAGGGTAGATCATTGAATCTACACTGAAAAGAAATAATGGAGGATATAGAAATAATAGTAAAAAGTAAATTATTGACTCTATTTTAAACCAAAAAAGTAACTACTAGTTTTAAATATTTTGCATTAGCTTGTTATTTTGTTTGTATATTGGTACAAAGCTAAGATTATATTTGTTTATATATACATTTCTAATCTTGTTCAAGGTATTGAACCTATTCAACTCATTTAACAATGTAATGCAAATTTCAAGCCCTTGAACTTTATTATTACCAACTGTTTAGGATAACAAGGAAATTCTTGTAGCAATTAGTCACCTATTAAATTGGACTTGTAGTCATAATAGGTATGTTTTCAAGGTCATACAGACATATTTTAGATAGACAAGTCATCTTCAAACACTTCAGAAATCTACAGAATATGACATTTAAAACATTTTAATAACATAGGCTCTTTTAATTTTTTTTATAAAAATGAGGTAAGTCTGCTCCTGGAAGTACCAGTATACTTTAGAGATGATGGGAATAAAAGAAACTCTGCATGAATTTTATATTCTTTGTGACAAAGATTAGCCACTGCATAAGAGAGTGCACTTGTCTTGACTGCTGACAGTATCCTGTATGAATTGGTGAAGCAAGACATTCAAAAATAAAGGACTGCTGAACTTTGCCAAGACAAGGTAGGACAGCCATTACAATATTCTTTTCACAGAAAAGACTGTCAAATATGCTAGGCTGAAGATAGATGCCCCAATATTCCAGAGGAACATTGGGTAACTGTTCAGGGAATCCAGCTGTTTCTACAATTTCTCACATTATTTTGAAGTAACTTGTTTGTACTTCCTGCTTACTCAGGAATTATTTCTTTCTTGGATCTCTGATGTAGTTGAAGGTTTTATAGTTATAGTTTTTCTAGTTACCATATTAAGAAAATAAATTCAATAAAGAAATATAAAGTGTATAAGGTTGAGAGACATATAAAGATAGTTTTGATAGTGCAAGTTAAAATAGAAAGGGAATTAAGTATGACTTTTTAGACTCATCAAGATACGAAAAAGATATAGAGTATTTTCTCTGAACTTGTCAATATTAATGAAGTAGACTTTGTTCATATAGTGAGTGTCTGTATATGTTATATATAGTTCTTTTCCTTATCGTATATAGTTTTTCTTAATTATAACCTTCTTTTTAAATTTTTAGACAAAAGGGGAAATGTGGTGATATTTGGCTTGTACATATAAATTGTTCCAGAAGATCAGTGGGCATAGATAGCTTCTAACTAACCATAAAGGATCAGAGATTCATACAGACACACAGGCTCGGCAGATAGACAAAGTGATGACAGGAGGAGACAGGAAAACAGTCTTTTTTGTTTGGAAAGTTGAGAGAAAAGGTGGCTCTAGTTTTTCTACTTTGTCTTTCTGATCTTTCAGTATTTTCCCATGTATCTGTCTCTGGTCTTTTATTACTAAGAACTATTAGAATTCATGCTTCATTTTTATTTTTCATTTCTAAGAATTATTGAATGAAATGTTAGATATTTGTACAACAATGCAATTAATCACTATTGTACTTAATACCATGGAAAATAATAGTGCAGATATGACTTGAATTTAATTTTGAGTACTGGATCTTCATGTATAATTAATCCTACAGTTTATTTGACTCCATTTAGTATCTTCCATTTTGGGTCCAGACACATATCAGTGTTGCAAGGAGAGACAGCTTGTTTGTTCCAGCCTCCTGGCTAGCTTAGCCCCGAAAGAACCACACAGAAATTGTATTAATTAAATCACTGCTTGGCCCATTAGCTCTAAATTCTTATTGGCTAGCTCTTACATCTTAGTTTAACCCATTTCTATTAGTCTAAATATCGGCATGCGACAGTGGCTTACTGACAAATTTTGGCATGTCATACTCTGGTGGCTTCCTCACTCTGCCCTTCTTTCTTCCAGCATTCAATTCTACTTCTCCTGCCTACCTAAGTTTTTCCATATGAACAGGCCAAGGCAGTTTCTTTATTCATTAATGGAAATCACAACAAACAAAAGGGACTCTCACATCACCTCCCCTTTTCTGTTTAAACAGAAAGGAAGGCTTTAACATAGTAAAATTATATATAACAAAACAGTTATTAAGCAAGAATTACAGTTACAATATTTATATCTATTTTATCTTTTATCATAATTAAGGAAAACTGTAACTATAATCATAAATTATTCAACTCCATCAATGACTTCAGAAGGATATAAAATTACCTAAGTTAACGGGAAGTACATTGTAAGCAACTTCCAAAACTCCAGAATTGACAGAGACATCTCGCTGCCTGGACAATCACCTAAAGTTTTCTGTACCATTGGGGCATCGACCTTCAGTCTATAGGCCTATAGTATCCAGCAGACTTTTCTGTGAAGCAGGAAATTTTAAAGACAGTTCTGTCACTTTCTTTTGTATCATGCAGAATGTCTCACAGACTCTTTCATGAAGCAGTAACCCCAAAGGATAATCTCACCTTTAGGCAAGTTCAACAGTCATTTCTCTGTGGGTCCTGCATGTTCAGTTAAGCAGTCCAATCAAGAGCAGTTTCTTGTTAAAATGGCTAGCAAACTCCGTAAGGAGCCTCTTCGATGCCCATCTTCCTCTTGAAATAACTAGTGCTGCCAGGAGCAAACATGTCTCACTATCATGAAAAGTTCTTAAACATTTTAAATGCCATGTTCTGAAGATCTCTGAAAGACTTGAAGAATACCTATGTAATTGAAGTATATCTCTATACCGCTAGAAAATCTAACTAACATAACTATAAGCTTGATTATTATAGATGATTATCTATTAACCTATATGTCTTAATTATACATTACATTTTCAAATGAGCTACACAATCACAATGGGGCAATCAAGACCAGAAATATGTATAAACAGTATAACAAAATTGACCTTAAATTTGTATCAACAAACAAAGATCCATACCAATACAAATCTCTATACATATCCCACTTTAAATGTAGGCAAATATTTATAGATAATAAATGGGAATATGGGCATAGTTATTTCTCTTCAAACTGCTTCCTGCTGTTTAGCAGGTGAAGTATTTTTCTTTGTGGGGGTGTCTACAGCAGCCTTTCAGGGGTTTTTGTTCTATGAAACCATACTGGTCTGGAATCAATCCAGGGGTTCTCATCTTCTGTGGAAACAAGTGAAGAACCTCTTTTCCAAAGCAACATATCCTTAGATCCAAATTTAAAAGTAATGTTACCTTTATAATATACATGCTGGTTTAGCTTAGCCGCCCATACAATGAAATGTTTCTCTGTACTTAGCTCCTTCACAGTCAAAAAATTCAAAGAAAACATAATAATATACATAATCCAGATTCTTTGTGAATTTTCCACCTTTACGTGACTTGTTTTTACTCTATTACATTTTAATATTTATTTTATTATTTTTACTTCTTTAATCTATGACTGTCTGTACTCAGTATCTTTAAAGACTTTACCCTTTTTAAAGCATTAGCTTTATTTTATGACTCTCTATACTCTTCTTCCCTCTTTCAAGCCTATGTACATTTATCCAACACTATAACCCATTTATAGGTCTTTTATGTCTGAATCTGTCCTACTGTGTATCAAGCAGCAAGAAGCCGTGTTAAACTCTGTATTTTTTTTCTAGAATTACTTTTCAAGTGGTTTCAGATTTTGCATGGACTTAGTTTGCCACGTTGGTGTGCAATTTGTAACAGGAAGGCTGCTTGTTTGTCCCGGCTGCCCAGAACTGAAATAATCACATAGAAACTATATTAATTAAATCACTGCTTTGCCTATTAGCTCTTACTTCTTATTGGCTAACTCTTACATATTAATTTAACCCATTCTTATTAATCTGTATATTACAACAAGGTTGTGGCCTACTAGCAAAGTCTCAGCACTTCTATATCTGGCGGCCAGTCCATGACATCTCTCTGACTCTTTTTTCTTCTCCCAGTATTTAGTTCTATCTTCCCACCTACCTAAGTTCTACCCTATCAACAGGCTAAGGCAGTTTCTTTATTCATTAACCAATCAAAGCAACACATAGAGAGAAGGAACTCCCACACCATTTAGGATAGTATTTAATTACTTTTATGACTCAAAAATGGTAGAGAGCTTGTTATTAGAATGTGGCCAATAAAGGATATAAACCATTTCCTATGTGTTTTAGTTTCTTCTTATAGTATCTACTTCTACTAAAACAAACAAACAAAACATATAAAATTCACAGGACGTTTGGCTTTCATTCATTTTCATAAAAGAATAATGTATTAAGCACACTCTAGTTATTCACCTTAAGGCATCAACCACATGTCACAGAGTGATGGATTCCTGAAAAAAAAAGTAACTCTAAGATGTTACTTTTGTTGGTTACTGAAATACTTTGATAGGACCGCTTAAATTTGTCAAATATAGTATTTGTTTCACATAGATAAAAATATTTACAAAGTAAAAGCTAACATTCTACCTTTAACTCAGATTAACAATAAAATAATAAAATAGATCTACTTCTCATAAGAATTTGAAGTTGTTTGAAAATCACACTATGAAATTATTTATTCCCAACAGATAGCTGGCTGACATTTTTTGAACTATATATACATCATTGAAATACATTATAAATATGTTCTTAATTTTCAAAGTGATGGAAGTTGAAATAATCAAATTAAATTATAAATAATACATATGTGTATATATATGCTTATATATATAAAACATATATTTCCATGGGAATACTTACACACCTATATAATATATATATGCAAATATATACACCATGAATATAAAGAGGGGATCATTGATGAAAATAGTCAAGTTATTATGAATTGTTATGAAGAACAGGAGGGTTTGATCATGAGTGAATCTGGTCAAAGTATGTGATAAAAATAAACAAAAGTATCCTACTCTAACCATAACTATAAATTAATATGCAGTCATTTAAATTAAAACTATATTTAAAGTAAAATAACAGTTACATTAGCATTAGTCAAATTTACTTACATAGAATAATTTATGATAATTATTTGAATCAATGTGACACATTTAATATTGGGTAGATTTTTTTCCACTCACATTAGTATTCAAGCATTTAATAGATTATCATATTCTTCTTAATATAAGAAAATTTTAACAAATGAAGTAGTCATTTATTATTAAATTAGAATGATGGCATACATCATCATATTTCTGCAATATTAATCAGATATGATATAATGTTAAAAAGCTAAAGTCTGTGTGGAACAAATTCTATCATATATCTCTTACCACACATGAACCTACAACAATAACAATCTACTTGAGTTCCCTTTCTTCTCCATCGGACAGCTAATGTTACAGTGAAAACAAACTTCAAGATTAAAAGCTAACAAAGACTTTCAACAAACAAAATACATGCCAAACATCCAATAAATGTTAGAATCTGCTTTCCAAAATATAAAATATAATTGTTGTCCTCATAAAACAACCAAGTGCATGCTACACATAATTTGATAATTTTATATTTGAGGAATTCATTCCTTATTTCACTTTGTATTTTATTTTTATTTCTTTTGTTATATTCATCATTACTGCCATTTTGCATGTGTGAGATAAGCAGTGAATCACTTAGCTATGTCTTTAGCCTGTACATCATTTACCTCATGGTGTTTGCCACTTTCTATTTTGTGGATACTTGTTATTTCATTAAATAATTTTGACAGTCAATTTCCTTGAAAACTTTATTATATAGAAGTACTGAAGATTTTTTGATATTTCTGACTCTTCCAAATAAGACATTTATTTATTCTTGTTAATTAAATAAGTGAAATCATCTCTTGAATAAGATGCTATGCGGTGTTGATAAAGTGCTTGAATCCATTACTTTATGTGAGGTATAAAATAAGCATTTTGTTATTTTCTACACCACTAAATATCAAAATGTTATATGTCAGACTGATATCATGAAAAGAGTTTAGTTATAATTTTATCTCTGTAGCCTCTTTATTAGCAATATAAAATATATCTAAATATAGATTTAAAGATTTAGATGTCCCAGATTATTTTTTTCCTAGAATTTACTGTATATTAAAATGTTTGACTAAATACCTGACAGGGGAGTTTACAAAATAATCAAATATTGACAGGCACATTTTATTTTTACTTGTCCAAAGATCAATTCACAATACCCAAGCCATGGATTCATCCTAACTTCTATCAACAGATTAACAAATAGAGAATGTGTGGGCAAAAAAAGGCTATTATTCAGTTGCTGAAAAGAACAAAAGCCATGATGCTTGAAGGAAAATAGGTAGAATGGAAGTTCATAATGTTAAGTGAAATAACCCAGACACAGAATGACAAATGTTTCATTGACTTTTCTTACATATGAAATAAAACAACAAAAAGAAGAGGAATAAAATCAGATTGAAGGGCTAGAAAGGAGATCAGCTTTGGTGCAGAGATGGAATAAGTAGTTATAAGAGTAAGTGCATTATGAACAAAGACTCTTGTACACATGTGTGGACATGCCATAGTGAAACTCAATACTTTATTCAACTATATCTATCCCGCTCTCTATCATATATCTATTTCTATCTATCTACATCTATTTATGTCTGTATACCATCTACTTATTTTCTGTTATCTACCAATCCATCTAGCTAGCATCTATCTATATATCTGCTTTAAAGTGTAACATTTGAAAATAGTTTTGAAATGGGATGTCTCACATCATTTACACATGCAGCTCTTGTATTTCAATAATTTAAGAGTAGCTAGAGTTGTAACTGAAGACAAAAAGAGAAAAGCAAGGGATTCTGAACACCAGTGAAATATTATCAGAGAAATAAACTTAAAGTAAAGAATCTAAAATATATTAAAGTGTTTGGTTTTTTTTGTTTTGTTTTTAACATTGGTGTTTTGCATGTATGTCTGTGCACCATGTGTGTGCCAGGTGCTACAAGAGGGTACCAATATTAAAGTTTTACGAAAGCATCATGTATTTATATCTACAATTTGAATCCATGATACTAGGAAAATCAGTGTATGTATCTGAATAATAACATGATTTTTAATAATAAAATGGTTTTACAATATTTTGGTGTATTCATGGTTAGAGTCTATAGGATACTCATAGATACAGTTAACACTAGTGAATTTCTATTATGGAGGATTCCCTTCTGTATGCTATGAATATGTTTTATTACCATTAGTTAATAAAATAGCTGCTTTGGTCTGTGGCAGGTCAGGATAAGCCTAGATAGGAAAAGTGAACTGCATGCAGGGAGAAAGAAGGCAGAGTCAGGAAGATGTCACGTAGCCACCCAAGAAGCAAGATGTGAGATAACAAACCACAAACCTCGTGGTAAAATGTAAAATAAGAGAAATGGGTTAATTCAAGCTGTAAGAGCTAACTAAGAATATGCCTGAGCCATTGGCCAAACAGTGTTGTAATTAATATAGTTTTGTGTGAGTATTCAGTACAGGGTGTCCAGGAAAAAAAAAGGTAGTCTCGATTCACATTACTATTATCTTTAATAATGGTCAATTCTTCATTTAGGCTACATTCTCATGTAATTATTATATCACAAGTCTAAACATGATACTGAAAGTAGTTACAGAAATTATTGACATTTTCAACAGTGGATACCTATCACATTTCATGAGCAGGTGCACCATATGTCTCATATTTACATCTCTTAATCACATCAGAACTTTCAAAGCCTCATTTTGATTATTCTCACTTTTTCCATTAAGAGTTTGTTAACAGGTGACTATGCATGGTGTCAAACTCCATTAATGGATAGCCCCAAATACCTTAATGATAGTGACTAAGGAAATATAGGAGCCTAATAGACAGGGAACACAAAGGAGAGGTGATATATTGTTGACTACATTTAACACTGGAGAGTATATGGGAATGATTGATAGAAAAATATGGGACACGTTTGAAAACTAGATAATGGAGCTTCCCATGCACAGTGATGATTGACATGACCTATTCAGAATGAAGAAAACTGAGTGAGAGACAAAAATCTATAAACATTGTAGGTGGAGGTTGATGACTCGAACAGAGACATTCCAAGATATAGTCTGATGTTCAATGAGCTATGTGCCTGAAATAGCAGTATAAAGTAGAAATTAGGATGGTTACATAATCCACACCACATAACTGAATTTTTTATTGCAAACTTGTATTGGCATTACCCTGTGTTACTGGGTACTGTTCTGAATAGCAGATTTTTCATGTATAGCAAACAATAAAATGTAACTACACAAATAATTGCAAATGCTCCTTATCCACATACTGAATAATTTAATTGTACACAGCTGGCTTAACTAATTTTATAAAATAGTTAAATTATTAGTATTGTGTATATAAATTACACACACAAAATAAAAGCATTTCATTTTGATACAGTAAAAGCACATGCTCAGAGTGAATCCAGAATGTGTTTTCAAATACTAATACTTAGGATTCTAATTTTATAGAATAATATTTCTGGTTTAATGAGCTAGCAAAGTTAAATTATCATTGGATTTTACCGTTTGAACTTGTTTTACTTGGAATAGTAAAGGAAATTCATAAGAAGAGACAGATATATGTAAAATGCCTTTTCTTGGAGTTCAATAATGTTAAATTTGGGATTACTGCTATTCACTAAAAGTACTTTTATGGTAAACATCCAATTTAAGACATACTAAAGGTCAAAAATGAAAGAGAAGTGCAGAAATGATGCTTCTTCCTCCAATTTAAATGCAAACATTTCTTATGTGTCCGTGAAGTAGTCATAGAAACAACATCAAAGTTAAACACTGTCCCTATGAAGAAATGTTTTGTTTTTCTCATATTGCTTGAGCTATGTCAATTTAGTTTTCTTAACAAGGCATTTCTACATTGTCCATTAAAATAATAAAGTCAAGAAATTATGTAGTTTTTATTATTCTGATGGCATGAACATGTGAACTGTTGCACCTTGGCTAATTAGACTAAATAAAAAGTCAGCATGGCTGCTCATGTTTTATTTTAAAATACCAACCATTCAAATGTGAAATACTCATTTATGTTTATGTGTTACAAACTGTGATAGGATGGAAAAGAGCCTTATTGGTTAAAAGTTTGTAGAATAAGTCTCTTTCTTGAAAGTTTTTGTGGATTCAATATCAGGGTGACTGTGGCATCTTAAAATAAAATTGTCAATATTGCTTCTATTCATATTTTGTGGAATAATTTCATATTTGGTAATAGCTCTTCTTCGAAAAAATCTGGTAGATTTATGTACTATTACAATCTGACTCTCGGTTATTGTTTTGTTTTGCTTTGCTTTGTTTTGCTTTTCTGATTGGAAGACATTTAATTACTGCTTCTGTTTCCTTAGGGGGTTTAGGTCCATTTAATAGTTTATTTGATTTTGATCTAATTTTGGTAAGGGGTAATTATCTGAAAAATTATTAATTTCTTTTAGATTTCTCAGTTTTGTGGAGTATAGGCTTTTAAATTGTTACCTAATGGTTCTCTGAATTTCTCAGTATCTGTTATTATGCTGCACTTTTATTTGTCTATCTCTCTATCTCTCTATCTCTCTCTATATATATATATCTATATATTGATTATCTGCTTATTTATTTATTTTTGGTTTTTCAAGACAGGATTATTTATTTATTTTTGTTAATACAGATTTTTTTTTATTTTCCCTTGTTTGCAATAAGGCTTTGTCTATATTTTTTATTTTCTCAAGGAACCAACTCTATGTGTCATTGGTTCTTTGAATTGTTCTCTTTGTTTCTATTTCATTTATTTCAGTCCTCGGATTGATTATTTTCTCCAGTCTAAAACTCTTGAGTGTGCTTGTTTCTTTTTGTTCCAGAGCTTTCAGGGTGTGCTGTTAAGTTACTAACATGAGATCTCTCCATGTTTCTTTATGTAGGCATTCAGTTTTGGGAACTGACCACTTAACAGCACTTTCATTATATTCTATAAGTTTGGGCATGTTGTTATTCATTTTTATTGAATTCTAAAATAAATTTAATTTATTAATTTATTTCTGTCTTGATATAACATTCAGCAGAGATTTTTTTTTCAGTATCCAAGAGTTTGTGTGAGAGTTGAAGTGTGATATAAACTTTAGTAACTTTTCTTTTACAAATGTGGGTGCCCTTGTGTTTATAGCATAGATGTTAAAATTTAAAGATAAGCATGGTAGGTTTTAATTTTGATTTTATGAAATGTCATCCCCTATTTCTTTTGACTTATTTTTCTTCGAAGTATATTTTGTTAGCTATTACAATATTACAATAGTTCTATCAGAACTACTGAAAAGAAAATATCAGCATTTTCCTTGAGTCCATTTGCTTGGATATCTTTTTCTAGCCCTTTCCTCTGAGATAATGTCTATCTTTAATGCTCAGGTAAGTTTCTTGTTTTCAGTAGAATGATGGATCCTATTTTCACCTTCATTCTGTAAATCTGTCTTTTTATTAGAGAAAAGAGACCATTGATATTGAGAGATACCAAAGTACAGTGATAACTCTTGGTTGTTTGCTGTTTGTTTACTGTAAATGGGAACAGTGCTGATGACATGTGATTACTTCTCTTGGTCTAAAATCATTTTCTGTGTTTTCATGGATATAGTTAATCTCCTTTGGTTGGATTCTTTTAGGTTTTTGTTTTATTTTGTTTTTCTAGTTCCTTTTGTAGGGATAGATTTGTAGGGCATACCTTGAAGATATTGACACAAGAAACAGCTTCTTAAATAGAACACTGATAGCACAGATACTAAAATGAAGAAATAATAAATGGAATTTTGTGGGCAATAGTGTCACGTACCTTTAATCCCAGCTCTTGAGAAGCAGAAGCAGGCAGATCTCTGAGCTCAAGGCTACTATAGACTACAGAGTGAGTTACTGGACAGTCAACACTACCCAGAGAAACCCTATCCTGAGCCTCTCTCAATTAAAAATGGTACCTCATGAAAGAATAACAGCTCTGTAGTACAAAGGGCATGGTAAATAGGACAAAATGACAGCACAGGAAAATATTTTCATCAACTCTCTACCCAATGGAGGCTAATATCCAAAATATATTAGGAATTCAAGAAACTAAATATCAAGGAAACATATAATTAATTACAAAACAGTACATATCTAAACATAGAATTCTCAGTAGAGAAATTTTTAAATGACTGAGAAACAATTAAAGAAAGATTCAATATCTTTAGCTATTAGTGAAATGAAAATCAAAACTATTTTGAGATTCCATCTTTCACCTGTCTGAACGGTTAAAGTCAATAACACAAGTTATAACTCATCCTGGCAAGGATGCAGAACAAGGGAAACCCTCTTCCATTGTTGGTGGGAGGGTAAAATTGTTCAGTCCTGATAAAAGCCATATGACAATTTCTCAGAAAACTGTTAATTAATTGATCTAACTCAAAACCCAGCTGTATTACTCTTCTGCACATAACCAAAGAGCCATACAAAAGTACTTGCTCAACTATGTTCATTGAAGCTTTATAAATAATAGCCACAAACGGGAAAAAAACATAGATAGATGTCCCTCAACTAAAGGGATAAACCCTCAACTAAAGAATGGATAAAAATAAATATATATTACATTTACATGTTGAGTACTACTTGACTGTTAAAACAATGGCATCATGAAAATTTCAGTTAAAATGAATGGAGCTAGTAATCCTGAATGAGGTAAGGCAGATCCAGAAAGACAAACATAATATATACTCACTTATAAGTGAATTTTAGCTCTTAGATAAATATAATCATGCCACAATGTTGTGAAATATTTAAATACATATTACATTTGCTTATGTTGCAAAATATTTCATTAACAATGTGAAAGTGTATTACATTCATCTATGCTGCTTTTGTTAACCATGTAAAGATGTGTTGCATTTGTTTATCCTCCATAAGTTTATTTGCTTAATTATGTAAAGATGTGTTGCATTTGTTTTACCTTGCTAGTAACATCACATGATGGGTCTAATAAAGTGATAAACAGCCAATAGCTATGAAGGAGAGGGATAGACAGGACTGGTAAGCAAAAAGAATAAATAGGAGGAGAAATCTAGACTCTAGATGAATGAAAGGGAATAGAAGAAGGGGAAGTGCATGAGGGAGAAAGAAAAGAAAATATCAGGGGCCACCTGACCAGGGACCACCAACCAGCTAGAAGAAATAGGATATACAGAGGGAAAGAGATGTAAAAAGTCCTGAGGCAAACCATAGATAAAGAGAAACAGCTTAAGTTATAAGAATAAATAAGAAATGTGCACAAGATAAGGCCAAGCATTCATAAAGAATATTAAGTATCCATGTGATGATTTGGGAGCTGGCTGGTGGCACAAAAGAAAGCCTGATACACCACAACCTACAGACCCAGAAAAGCTATGTTACAAGGAAGGCTATACGAGAGATGCTTGTATCTCCTTGGGAAGGAGGAATAGAATATATTTTCTGAGAGGAGAGGAAGCAGTAGGAATGGTAACAGAAAGGATCAGGTTTGGGGGCAAGAATGGAGGGGAGAATAGCAATGTAGACGGATTCCTAGTAATGTATGATTTGGAGCCCGAGCTTGTCATCCTATGTAACCAAGCTAGGCTTCCTGTGCTGGTGCTGGTATGCCAATCCCTCTACAAAAACGTTTGTCCTGCAATCTATATGAAAGATGTGCAAAGGCAGAGACTTTGTGGGAGTGGCTTATTAATGACTGTCCTAATTTCAAGTCCTTGCCAAGAGAGGGAGCCCATTCCTGACACTCCTTGGATGACAAGAAAAGAGTCTGGTTATCCCAGTGACCTAGGATAGAAAAAATTAATAAAATATTTCCTTACAATAGTATTGTATTTGTAGACAGAAGTTTCTGTCCTGCCCAGTCCAATGGCTATTCAGTCCCAAAGAAACACACAGAGGCTTATATTAATTATAAACTGTTTGGTCTATTAGCTCAGGCTCATTACTAACTAGTTCTTATAATTTAAATTAATCCATAAATCTTATTTATGTTTAATCATGTGGTTTGGTACCTTTTCTCAGTGAGGCATTCTCATCTTGCTTCCCCTGTATCTTATTAACTAACAGCTGTCCCTCTGCCCTTCTTCTTACCAGAGTTCTACTAGTTTGGTCACCCCATCTATACTTCTTTCCTGGCTACTGGTCAATCAGCATGTTATTAAATCAATATGAGTGACAAATCTTTACAACATATATACTCATATATTGGTATCTATCCCAATTGTTATCTAAGAGTCTTTCTCTGGCAGTTACTATGAGCAGATACAAAGACACACAGCCAGATAGTAGGCCCAAATTGGTGATCTTCATTGGGCTCCTCCCCTTAGAGCCCAGAGAACTCTATAGAAGGAATAGTGGGAAGAAGAACTGTAGGAGGCAGAGTGGATGGAGGAAACAGGAGATCTTGTTGCACAGATGTCAACTTAGTAGGGCTCATACATATGAGGTGGTCACAAAGACTGAAGTGACAATCAAGAGCCTGCTGGGATCTTCAATAAGTCCTCTGCACATATGTTATAGTTGTTAGCTTGTTTCTCTGGGGGACTACTAAAAGTGGGAGTGGGAGTGTCTCTAATGTTTTCATCTGCTCTTGGGAACCTTTACCTCCTACTCAGCTGTCTTTCCATTTTGTAGCCTTGCTAGGGATTCCACATTTCTTCCCAAGATGGCCTCCAATTTGAGTCATCTTTCCCCATACTCTCCTTCTCCTTTCTTACTCCCAACCTGATGCTTCCTGTTACCATTTCTACTGCCTCAATGCTTCTCAGAAAATATATTCTATTCCACCTTCCCAAGGAGATACAAGTATCTCTCTTAGAGCTTTTCTTGTTACCTAGCCTTTCTGGATCTGTAGATTGTGGTGTAACAGGCTTTCTCTTGGGTTAGTAACCAACTCACAAATCATGACATAGAATCTTAATGGTTTTCTTGATATTTTGTACAGAGCTTTATTGTATCTTGCTATGCTATGCTCAGTGGATTTCTTTGGAAGACCTGCTCCTTTCTGAAGGTAATGAAAGAAAAGCAAATCTGGATAGAGAAGAGGTGTGGGACTGAGAAGAGTGTGGAGGAGACTTGGAGAGTAGATGGAAGGGAAAATATAATCAAAGTACATTGTAAAATGATTTCTTACAACTCTGACAGAAGAGCTGGATTTGATTCCAAGTACCCACACTGGCAGTTTACAAACATCTGTAAACTATAGTTCCAGGAAGTATGACACCATCTTATAATCTCCATTTTCTCTACACACACACACACACACACACACACACACACACACACACACACACACACACACTAAGATGATGGAGGAGGGGGCTGCTCATTCATCCCGGCCACCCAGCCAGCTTAGATCCGGAATAATCACACAGAATCTGAACTAATTAAATCATTGCTTGGCCCATTAGCTCTAGGTTCTTATTGGCTAACTATTAATATTAATTTAACCCATATTTATTAATTTGTTTAACACCACATCTAACTAACACCTAGCCACAAACCCAGTTTTACACAAAGTAACAGAAGAAAAACTCCAACCCAAGGAAGTTAGCTTCATCAACAAAAATTCAGACAAGTGATGATCTCACAGCAGCAAATACCAAAGAAGGGGAAAACACACAAAATAACATCACCAACAACAAAAACTAAATTAACACAAGATAACAATCATTGGTAATTATTATCCTTAATATAAATGGACTCAATTCACTTCTAAAAAGACACAGGTTAACAGATTAGATACGAAAACATAATCCATCCTTCTGCTTCATAAAAGAAACAACCTTAACCTCAAAGACAGACATTGCCACAGAGTAAAGGGTTGGGAAAAATATCTCCAATCAAATGGACCTAAGAAACAAGCTGGTGTAGTTATCCTTAATATCTAACAAAATAGACTTCAAACTAAAATCAATCAAAAGAGACAAAGAAGGACATTTCATATTAGTCACAGGAAAAATCCATTAAGAGGAAATGTCAATACTGAACATCTATGCCCCAAATACAAGGGCACCCTCATATGTAAAAAAATACTTCTAAGCTTAAATCATACATTAAACCCCATACACTAATAGTGGGAGACTTCAACACTCCACTCTCAACACTGGACAGGTCAGTCAGAAAAAAATTAAAGAAATAAGGGAAGTAACAGATGTTATGACTTAAATAGACTTAACAGACATCAATAGAACATTCCATCCAAGCATAAAGAATATACCTTCTACTCAGCACCTCAGGGAACCTTCTTAAAAATTTGCCACATAGTTGGTAACAAAACAAACCTCCTCAGATTTAAAAAAAAATAATAATCCCATAGATCACCATGGTTTAAATTAGAATTCCACAGCAACACTGATTTCAGAAAGCCCACAAATACATGAAAATTAAGCAGTGCTCACCTGAAACATCAATAGCTCAAGAAAATAAAGGGAGAAATTAAAGACTTCTTAAAATTCAATGAAAATGACCAAACAACATACCCAAATTCATGGGACAAAATGAAAGCATTGTTAAGAAAAAAGATCATAGCACTAAATGCCTACATAAAGAAGCTGGAAAAATCCCACACTAGTGAATTAACAGAACATTTGAAAACTTTAGAACAAAAAGAAATAAACTTGCCCAAGAAAACTTGACAGCAGGAAATAATTAATTGAGAGCTGAAATAGCAAAATAGAAAAGAAGAAAACAATATAAAGAATCAATGAGACAGAGAGTTTGTTTTTGATAAAATCAACAAAATAGAAAAAAAACTTTACCCAAACTAACCAAAAGGCTGAGAGAGAATATCCAAATTAACAAAATTAGAAATGAAAAGGGTAACATAACAACAGACAGAGAGGATATCCAGAGAATCATCAGGTCATAATTCAAAAACATGTACTCCACAAAATAGGAGAACGTAAAGAAAATAGAAAACTTTCTGGATAAATATCATTTACCAAAATTAAATCATGACCAGATAATCAAATTAAAAACCTATAACAGCTAAAGAAATATAAATATTCATCAAAACTCTCCCAACCAAAAAAAAAAAAGGCCCAGAACAACATGATTTCTGCTCAGATGCTCAGAATTCTACAAGATTTTCAAAGAAGAACTGAATACGAATACTCCTCAAATTGTTCCACACTATAGAAGCAGAAAGAACATTGTCAAACTCAATGTTCCTAGCTAGAGCATTAAGACAATAAAAGGAGACAAGGGGGATACAAAACAGAAAAGAAGAAAATTCTCACTATTTGCTGATGATATGATAGTTTCCATAAGGGGCCCCAAAAATTCTACCAAGGAACTTCTACAACTCAAAAACACTTTCAGTAATGTAGCAGGATACAAGATTTACCCAAAAAAAATCAGTAGCCCTCCTGTACACAGATGATAAATGGCCTGAGAAAGAAATCAGAGAAACATGCCTCTTCACAATAGCCACAAATAGCATAAAATATGTCATAGTAACTATAACCAAACAAGTGGAAGACTTGTATGACAAGAACTTTAAATCTTTGAAGAAAAATATTGAAGAAGACACCAGAAAGTGCAAAAGTCTCCAATGCTCTTGGGTAGATAGAATTAACGTAGAAAAAATGGCAACCTTACCAAAAGCAATCTACAGATTTAATGCAATGCCAATCAAAATTCCAGCAACATTCTTCACAGACCTCAAAAGAAGAGTAATCAACGTCCTATGGAAAATCAAAAAACCCAGGATAGCCAAAACAATCCTGTACAATAAATGGACTTTTGGAGGCATCATAATTCCTAACTTTAAACTCTACTACTCTACTACAGAGCTACAGTGCTGAAAACAACCTAGTATTGACATAAAAATAGACAGGTATGTTAAGTCAGGAGCATAACCTCAGCCCCTGGCATCCATCCCAGTCCCCTTGTATGGGAGTTACATTGGTTTTGACCAATCTTGACAAATCTAACAGGGTATTTAAGTAGGCTCTCAGAGGAGACAACTGCTTCAAAGCATAGGATGATAGAATGGAAGAGCAAACAGGGTATCCTGTGATATCAACTTCAGGCTTCCACATTCTTAATGAAACATGTGCACTTAACTTCATGACACACATGCACATGCATGAATGTATCCATTCTAAGGAAAACACACACACACACACACACACACACACACACACACACACACCATGAACAGGAAAAAAATTGTATTTCCATGAGTCTACTTATAAGTTATACTCACTTCTATTTTGAAGTGTATTTTGAATATTATAATTAATATTCACAGTGCTTTCTATGCACAGTATCCACATTTGGATTTGGTCACTACAAGTTTAATTGAAGAAGTAAATATGTAGAAAATATTTAGAGATTTCTATCAGCAGCATTTAAGGGTTTGAAAGTGGCCACTTTTAGATTATTGGAAATGACGCAAATTACTAAAGTTTGGCAAATGAAATTATTAAGAAACATTCCATGAGAAAGAAAATAGTGATGGGTACTAGAGTGGGAGCGAACAATTATTTTGACACATGAAAATTAAGTACAAAATAATCTTCCAGCAAAGTCTCAGTGGGAATATAGTGACTGGCTGTTGTGTTTGTGTTGAATTCTGGTTTATTGCTTATGCACATAACAGAGTTATAAATACATACCACTGGTGATGTAAAACCAACTTAGAATTCATTCTTTTAACTCCACATTAAGTTTCCTGTAGAGATATTTTCTGTTTTATTTGACCTTTATGGTATGAAAGTTTTCATGGAAGAAATATATTAGAATTATGAAGGATCATTTTATATCTATGAATAGTTGCTGAGGAATAGGGCATAGACTGTTTATGAGGAAAAGCAAATAAAATGTCATGGGATTCCTAACATATGTTTCTAATACCATGTTTTTCTTCATCATAGGTAATATAAATTATACACACATGATATAGGCTATAAACTTACATTTAATTTCCCTAAATATAGCATTTTATAAAGCTTATGATTTTATAGTTTTAGCTTATTCTTTGAAAGTGTCATATTTTATTCAATATGTTTCAACTATATCAACTCACAGTTACTTCTCACGAATGCCTCCTATGCTTTCTCTCTCTCAAATTAATATCCTTCATTATTTTGATTAGTAATTATCCAGTACAGTAAGTAATACCATTTCCATATAAGTGTGGGGCCATCCATGAGAATATAGACACCCTTTTACAAATCATATCTCCAAATGAGAGAACCCTCCCTTCTTCAGAAGGCATCAAATGCTAATGGATTCCCAGCCAATGGTAGGAACACAAGGAACTCCTCCAACATCCGTGTTAGAATTTTAATTGGCATGGTATTCTACAGAGTTTGTAAAGTTCTCACCAATATATTTAGAAAGAGTTTTGATTCATGAATTTCTTTATTATGTTTTATGAAAACTTCATAAAACTGCTCTCACTTTGAAATATGGGTTTAGAGAAACTGAATCTGTGATCCTGGTTCATTGTTATCTCTATATGGTTTCAGAATAATTTTCCATGTCATTTGAGGGGAGAGCTCCATTATTTTATTTTGATATTATTGAGTGTGTGTTTGGTGCACATATGTGTATATATGTGTGTATCTATGTGGTGGTGGTGATTTTGTGTGTTATGGCATGCAAGTGAATGACAGAGTATAACTGTGGGGTTGGTTGTCTCATTAAAAATTACATAGGTTTTGGGGCTCAAACCCTGGTCATCAAACCTTTGGTAAGTGTTTTTACCCATTCAGTTATCATGACTGCCTAATAATTTTATTTTATATCATCATAATCCAAAGAAAGAGACCTCCCAAACTTCTTCAATTTCTCTCCATGGTATGAAGACTCCATTACAGGTAAGAGATCTGCAGGCTGGTTGAAGGTTTCTCCTAGATTTGCCATTCATACACTTCTGTGCATCAGATATTAAGGCTATAAATAGAGAGAAATAATTTTTTGGTTACAAGCAATCTATTTTATAGTTGTAGAGTACAGCCCTCAGTGAATACAAACTCATTAGAAAGAGGTAGTTAACTTTCTTCTAGGACATTTATACATTTGTATTCAAAAGGTAATATTCCTCACTATCAACAATTCAATTCTAAAATTTCATCCTTTGCAGAAAAAATGTGAATGAAAAGTTTGGTAGTCAATTTTTTTACCACAGTAAGTATAAAATTCCTCAGAGTGAGCAAAATCTAACACAATCTAACAAAAATATGTGTTGTAAGGATTGTTTCCCTGAGTTTTAAATATTTTTCTGTATCTATTTAAACATTAAGTGATTATCCATTTTGTCAATAATTGTTTTCTTAATTTATGAGTAATCTCATGCCTGAAAATGTAATTATACTTATTTTCAATGTGCTTCATTTCACCAGGCAGTCCTCACATGAAAGATCAATACTTACCAATAAAAGATTGGAATATTTTTTTTTCTGATGACAGCAAATCTAAAATGTTTTGTGCTTGTTCTCTTGCATTAGAAACTGAATATGTTTTTCTTTCCTTATTATTCTAGACAGGGTTTCTCCACGTAATTCTGGCTGTCTTGGAACAAGGTCTATACACCAGGCTTGCCTGGAACTCATTGAGATCTGCCCACCCCTGACTCTGGAGTTCCAGAATTAAAGATGTTTGCCACCACCCTTGCCTGAGCATAATTTTTTGTTAAACATAGTTTTCAATGTCTTTTAAATGTAATTGTGTTTTCTTTTTGGATGGGAGGTAGAGTGGGTAGAAGTTTGGGTTTTTGGGAGGATGAGAGAGAGTGGAAACAGAGATTGATATGTAAAATAAAAATATTATTTTTTAAAAAATAGATATTTTCATATAACATATTCTAATTATGGTTCCCCCTCCCCAAATCCCCCGAGATTACCTTTCCCAATTTCTCTCTCATTAGAATCCACCCCTTTCTGAAAAATGGATATACCTTTAAAGAATTATAGTAAAATAAAATAAAGTAGAAACAAACATACTAAAATAGGACAAAATAAACAAAAAGAAGAAAAATAACCAAGGAAAAAACAGGAAATACACACACAGCAGCTTAAATGTAAAGGTTAACAGTTATTTCTTAGTGTTATAAATACTTCGTATTGCAGGGGAGAGCCACTTGATCTTCCAGGCCTCCCAGAAATGAAATAATCACACAAAAACCATATTATTTAAATCACTGCTTGGCCCATTAGTTCTAGATTCTTATTTGCTAACTCTTACAACTTAAGTTAACCCATTTCTATTAATCTGTATATCACCAAGAGTTCATGTCCTGCCAGCAAACTTTCAACATGTCTACTTCCAACTGTGGATCCATGGAGTCTCTCTGACTCTGCCTTCTTTCTCCCAAAATTCAGCTCTGTCTTTTCCACCTACCTAAGTAAGTTCTGCCCTATCAACAGGCCAAGGCGTTTCTTTATTCATTAACCAAGGAAAGCAAAACACAGACAAAAGGACCTCCCTCACCAACTTCCAATTAGTAAACTTGTGTTTATGTTTACTTAGACTTAGGTAAAGCACAGTAAACATGGACTAGCTTTTTGTATACACCACATGTATATTTACATGTGCAAATCTAGGTGATTTAGTAATATATGTAATCTTAACATATTTCTGGGCTATTTAAATGAAATCATTGCTTTTTAAAATCTCTTATCATTCTTATATATTTCTTCATTGTGAAATTAAAATATAATACACAGAACAAAAGAAATGTCTCAACCATTAAAGGCTACGCTCACAACCAAAAATAAAACCAGAATTCTTAGTCCTTGCCTCTTTGCTTATTAGAGGACTGATTATTTGAGATGTAAAATCAAGTGATTATCTTTGTACTTCTTTTATTCCTTGAATCTACCAGTTTTTTCTCTGTTTATTCTGTCGATGTCCAAGTAATTTAATTTCCTGACTTCAGTAGTCTATTAATGTGCCTCCTACACATTTTTCTATTATTGCTACTTTCATTCCATTCACAATCATTTAAATAATTTTTTGAAGAAGTGATGTGTGTTGTCATTTGAAAACCATATTTTATCCTTTTTATATGAAAGACCCAAATGCCAACATCATTAATAAGTCTATAAATGATTAGAAGAAAAACAGTCTATTTTGTAGTATCCACCTACCACAGTTTTATTGCGTTTAACATCTAATTTTTTCCCCTTGCATTTACTAAACTTTGCATTTTCTCCACTCTCAGAATTTCCAATGGTCAGAAGACTTTAACTCTTCCTGTGATACAGTACTCTGCAATAAACTGTCATTTAGCCCCACACACTATGATGCACAAAATTAGAATGCTCTTATACACATGTGTGTCCACATGTATTTTAGTCTAGCTATTATCTGTTAGTTTTCCTTTTCTGCACATCTATTTCTTTTCAAAGTTCATGATAATATATAGTTACATATTTAATTTTGTGTCTTGACACAAAAGAACATCTCTGGTTTAATGAATATTGAGAAGGTGAATTATACTTTGACAAAGGCAACTTAAGTCTGGAAATAGGTTCAAATTACCCAGGGAAGTCTGCTAAAGCAAAGACACTGTTAGAGCCACAGCTGTGAGCATCAGAGATGAAAACTGACCCCTTAGTAACAATTCAAACAGCCAAATAGAAAGTGTCTAATTACATAGCATTACATTAAAGAATGTTTCTACATTGTCCTCATAATGGAAGAGAATAAACAGTTAAGGTAATTGCTTTAATGCCAATGTTAAGTTGCCAAGACTCCAGTGTCCCTTATAGGGTTCTGCGGTTCTCCACATTCCTCTGTACTGGACCATACTGTTGTTTTCAGTAACCGTCACTTGCAGTATATTGGTCTCCAAATGGTGACTCACTTTCGATCATTGTCTCGAGTATTCAGCTGAGCACACATTGATACACTTTTTTTTGTAATAACAACATGCCACTCTCTTGTCTTAAATGATGAAACCTTGGATCTCTTGCTTATATTCTCTCCTATGTGAGCGATTTGAAATAAAAATTCCCTAATACACCTTTTCTTAGCTGGTTTTCTTTCTTTGACTGTACATTTCTTTTGCATAATTTAACATATAAATTATTTTTTTTAAAAGGATCCTTATTTCAGCTTCAACTTCTGGGCTTTTAACCAAAGTTCGTTGCATAATAAATTGTGACAATGGATTCTTGAATATATAAAAGTCCTATTATTTTCGTAAGTCTTATTGTTCAGAAGAAGTCTGATCTATTATATTAAAGTACAATGAGGTAAATCATGATTGATGAAGGAAACACCTGCAAGCTTAGAGTAGTTTTGTAAGATGTAACATCTCTGTTACAGCAGAGGCAACATTTAGTGACATCCTTTTCTGAAATCTTAATTCATGCACCAGGAAACTAGAGCAGGAAGTGGTGACCGCCACCACTGCCATCATTCCTGATTCAAATAATACATTAATTAGAAAATGCTGCCTTTCTCTCTTCCATCTTATATTTTGTAGGTTAAGAACTCACAAGAATGGTCTAATTTGACAAGAAATATTTTGTGGTATGGGACAAAGGGGAAAGAAGTGCTGGGTATTGGCTCTTTCTTGTGAAATTAAACCAAAAAATGAAGGAGAAATCTTTCTGATTAATGTGATTTGGTTTTATGAATCAAAAAGGGGTTTTCCACTCACAACATCAGAGAATGATCATCAAAACCTCATTGAGCCATCTATACTCTCCACTGATATGTGTGAATATATCATATATTATATACACACAAATATATATGGACAGATACATATATGTAGAGCCAGAATATCTCTATATTCAGCATACATTCATATAACTAATGATATATATTATACCTTCTAACTTTTAACTAGTAGCATATTAAACTGCATTAAATGTTTTTGTAGATAACTCAAAGAAGTTACATGATGTTACTTACTTTTCTCATCACATTCTCATATGACTGAGCTCTCATTTGTACAGAAATTTACAACATAAGTGAAATTCTCCTGACCACTTTTTAATTTAAGTGCTCATACTTTAGACAAGACATCTGGAGTTATTTGAAAGAGCACTTGGTGAAGATTTAGAAATTTTAGGTGTGTAAATTAGCTTTGCTTTTCACTTAGCAATGCAATATTGTGAGAAAATAAAAGAGTAGAGACTTTAACAGCTAGAAAACATCATTTTGAGTTAGGTAACACAGACATAGAAAGACAATTATCTGATTTCTTTTCCAACACTTTTATAATCTGTGTGCAGGAGAGCTACTGAATGTTTTTTTTTAGTTAATCTTGTATCCTGTTACATTACTGAAAGTGTTTATGAGTGGTAGAATTTTTGGGGTCACTTATGTAAATTATCGTATCATCAGCAAACAGTGAGAGTTTGACTTCTTCTTTTCTAATATATATCACCTGGATGTCTTTTTGTTGTCTTATTTCTCTAGGAACTCAAGAACTATATTGAATAGATATGGAGAGAGTGGACAACCTTGTCTTGTTCCTGATTTCAGTGGGATCACTGAAAATTTCTCTCCATTTATTTGCTGTTGGCTTGCTGTGTTTTGCCTTTATGTTTATGTATATTTCTTGTATCCATGCCCTCTCCAAGACCTTTATCATGAAAGGATGTTGTATTTTGTTGAAACCTTTTTTGACATCTAATGAGATGATCATGTAATTTTTATTTTTCATTTTGTTTATATGGTGGATTATGTTGACAGATTTTCATATGTTGAACCATCCCTGCATCTCTGTAATGAAGCCAACTCGATCATGGTGGATGATGGTTCTGATGTGTTCTTGGATTCAATTTCCCAGTATTTTATTTAGTATTTTTTCATGAATGCTCATGAGTGAGGTTGGTCTGTAATTCTCTTTCTTAGTGATGTCTTTCTGTGGTTTGGGTATCAGGGTAATTGTAGTGTCATAAAAAGAGTTTGACAATGTTTCTTCAGTTTCTATTGTGTGGAGTAATTTGATGAGTATTGATATTAGTTCTTCTACAAAAACTAGTAGATTCTGAGCAAAATCCATTAGGTCCTGGGCTTTTTTTTTTTTTTGCTTGGGAGACTTTTGATGACTATTTCTGTTTCTTCAGTAGTTATAGGTCTGTTTACTTTGCTTATCTGGTTCAGAATAGCCACAAATAGCATAAAATATCTCGGAGTAACTCTAACCAAACATTGTATAACAAGAAATTTAAATCTTTGAAGAAAGAAAATGAAGAAGACTCCAGAAAGTGGAAAGATCTCCTATGATCTTGGGTAGATAGAATTAACATAGCAAAAATGGCAATCTCGACAAAAACAATCTACAGATTCAACACAATCCCCATAAAAATCCCAGCAAAATTCTTTACCTTGAAAGAACATTACTAAACTTCATATGGAAAAGCAAAAAACCCAGGATAGCCAAATCCATCCTGTACAATAAAAGAACTTCTGGAGGCATCACAATCACTGACTTCAAACTCTACTATGGAGCTACAGTACTAAAAATAGCCTGGTATTGGCATAAGAACAGACAGTAGGAAAATGGAACTGAATCAAAGACCCAGATATTAATCCACGCACTTTCGAACACCTGACTTTTTGACTAAGAAGCAAAAAATATCAAATTGAAAAAAGCATATTCAACAAATGCTGCTGGCATAACTGGATATCAACATGTAAAAGAATGAAAATAGACCATATTATCACCATGTACAAAACTCATGTCCAAATGGATCAAAGACCTCAAGATAAAACCATCTACACTGAACCTAATAGAAGAGAAAGTAGGAAGTACACTTGAATGCATTGGCACAGGAGACCACTTCCTAAATATAACACCAGCTGCACAGACACTGAGAGAAAGAATTAATATTTGGGACCTCCTAAAACTGAAAAGATTCTGTAAATCAAAGAGCTTGATCAACAAGACAGAACGACAGTCTACAGAGTGGTAAAAGATCTTCACTAATCCCACATCAGACAGAGGTCTGATCTCCAAACTATACAAAGAACTCAAGAAACTAGACATTAAAATTCTAAATTACCTAATTAAAAAATGGGGTAATGATCTGAACTGAGAATTCTCAACAGAAGAAGTTCGAATGGCCAAAAGATACTTAAGGTCATGTTCAACTTCCTTAGCGATCAGGGAAATGCAAATCAAAACAAATTTGCGATACCATCTTACACCTGTCAGAATGGCTAAAATCATAAACACCAATGATAGCCTATGCTGGAGAGGATGTGGAGTAAGGGGAACACTCATCCATTGCTGGTGGGAAGGCAAACTTGTGCAACCACTTTGGAAATCAGTGTGGCGGTTTCTCAGGAAATTGGGAATCAACCTACCTCAGGATCCAGCAATACCACTCTTGGGAATATACCTGAGAGATGCCCAATCATCATACAAAAGCATTTGTGCAACTATGTTCATAGCAGCATTATTTGTAATAGGCAGAATCTGGAAACAACCTAGGTGCCCCTCAATGTAAGAATATATCAAGAAAGTGTGGAATATATACACATTAGAATACTACTCAGCGGTAAAAAAAAAATAACATCTTGAATTTTGCATGCAAATGGCTGGAAATAGAAAACACTATCCTTAGTGAGATAACCCAAACCCAAAAAGATGATTATGGTATGTACTCACTCATTAGTGGACTCTAGCCATAAACAAAGGACATTAAGCCTATAGCTCACAAGCCTAGAGAAGCCAAATAATAATGTGAACCCAAAGAAAAACATATATAGATCTTCCTGGAAATTGGAAGCAAACAAGATCGCCTGGCAAAAGTTGGGAGCACAGGGTGGAGATAGAAGTAGTGGTAGGCCTTTGGGGTATGGTGTAAGGGGAGAGGGGGAAGGAGAAGGGAGAAGGGAAGGACTGGGGAGAGCTTGGGGGAGTGGGAGTGTGGAGGTGGAGGAAGGGCAGATATTGGAGCAGGGAATATGATATCTACATTCAAGGAGTCATTTTAAGATTAGCAAGAGACTTGATTCTATAGGGCATACCAGGTGTCCATGGGTATGTCCCCAGCTAGGTACTTGGGCAGCAGAGGAGAGAGTGCCTGAACTAGCCTTGTCCCATAGTCACATTGATGAATATCTTGATTATCACCATAAAAATTTCATCCGATGGATAGAGATAGTGGGGTAGCAGGAGGGGACTGGGAGAATGGGAGGAAGTGTAAATTATCGAATGAAAAAAATAAATAAAAATAAATAAAAAATTTGTACTCATTTATAAAATGTTCCTTGACCAAATATACTCCTTACCAACTTCAAATCATTTTTCTGATCTTCCCTTTGCACATAATTATTACATAATGACACATGGATTTATATATAAATGGCATATAAATGGGATTATTTTGGACAAGTGAAACATAAATTAAAGGCAGAAAATATATAGCACCACAATTTAATTAAATGCATATTAGTAATTGTGAGTTCAGAGGATATTACAAGACATTTTAAAGCTCTATGTTTATTTCATTTGTTTGTTTCTTGATTTTGACACATATTTCTCCTATATTTTTCCTTAATAGAGAATTTGTGAGTCATGTTTTAGTAATTTATATGATAAAATAAGTTTATGTTGCTTATAATACCAAGTACTACTGATAAATGGTTCTTACAGTCATATGAATCGGTTATCTGAACTTTCTTGTTATGTATTATTTCATTACAGTGCATTTCTCTATTAATATTTTATTCATACTTGAAATTAACTGTAATAGAAATTAACATGCTGTTTCTTATTTCCCGGTAGTAATGGGATGCATCAAAACATTTATTGAACTTTCCTGGTCATGAGACTATAGTTTCACTAAATGCTAAATTATCTAAAGAGTCATGTCTTATTTAAGTTAATGGAGAAAAATAACAATAAACCCGAAGATACAATTTTAAAAATACTATAAATTATGTTCAATACTCTTAAAATTAATAGTCAAGGATTAAAGTTATTTTGAAATGACTAAGTTCTTGGAACAGATGGAGTTCCCTACCAATGCTTTTGTACTACCTAAAATAAATTATATATTTTCATTGTCCAATTTCAACAACTGTTATATTTATGTAAATATCAATCTTTTATGTAATTTTTTATACTAAGAAAATGTAATATTACAATATAATCAATTTTCAATTAGGATATGGAAGAAAGTTCCTGATATTTGAATAACTATGTAAAGAAAATAGTTTTTAAGCATTTTAAACAAGCATCACTAGTAGCTCTGTAAATAATATCGTAAAGTTCAATATGTATCATCATGAAACTATGAGATGTTGAATATATAAAAAGTATTTATGACTCATTTATTTGTTAAATGGGTCTAGTACCGAGATTATGGGAAAATAATAAAAACTATAAATATTTGAACCATTTATATTTTTAAGCACAAGAATTTATGTAGGAATTGAATGAATCATTAGAGTAATCTATTAAGTTTAATAGTTTAACACACACACACACAAACACACATACACCATACCTGATAGAATAAAAGGTGAATAATTTTCTAGATTTACCTTCTAATGATTATTCTGAGTATTGTTGGAAACAATACCACTATAGAAATATTAAAGAGATATTAATGAAATATTAAACTTTAATACAAAAACCAAATTTAGCTTTTGTCCCACGGAGCCGAGCAGAGAGGAGAGGGCAACCCTCAGTAGGCCTGCCTTTGGGACCGAGAACCTCGCCCAACCAGCCTCCGCGGATTCATCTGGACCCTGTCCCGGCTGCACCTGAGCTCGGCCCACCCGGGCTGAGGCCTTGGGGGAAGGGCGAGTCCCCTGCTAGGGGGCCTCCTTTGTCCCACGGA
>PVIU01023049.1:0-28188 GCA_004026605.1 Ondatra zibethicus | reverse complement strand
CCGGGAGGGATGGGGGTGGGCCTTGGACTTCCAACAGGGCAGGGCACCATGCCCTCTTTCAAGGAAGAAGGGGGAGGGAGGAGGGGTGGGGGGGTAGTGGGAGGGGACCGGGAGAAGGGGAAGAAAGGTAAAAATTTTATTTCTTTAATTATGTTCTTGAATGGAAAAAATAAAACAAAACAATGTATGGAAAAAAAAATATAGACCTCGTTGATAACTTTATTATCTGTAATCACCCCCTTCCTAATTTACAGACTATTTATTGTTTGCTAGTTTGGTTTTTATGTTATTATTTTTCGTCCATTTATATTTAATGTGTTTACTGACATTATTGAATTCAATCCTACCACCTTGCTATTTTGCTTTTATTGTGCCAGGAATAAAACACAGGGCCTTGCACATGCTCGGCAAGAGCCCAATCATGAATCTATATCCCCGCAATGACTGAGCTGCAAGGGGAATGTTCTGCAGTGCTGGGGACCAACCCAGGGAGCCTTGACCATCCAGGCAAGCCACTGAGCCACATCATCACTTGCTGTTTGTTCCTGTTCATATTACTCACACTGTCTCTTCTTTCATATATTTGTATTTAATTAAGCAAACATCTTTGTTATTATATTTTCCCCATGTTAGCTTGTCATTCACATTCCTGAATTACTTTCAGGGATGAGCTTAGAAGTTACACTGTATGTCTTTAGCTCATTACAGTGTTCTGAATTTTGAGGCAGAAGTCTTGCATGGTTCAGCCTGACATGGAACCCATGATCTTCTGCCTCAGCTCCTGAGAGTTGGATTGTTAAACTAGCACTCTTATTGAACAATGAAATAGCCTCCAATAGCTGCATGTCAGAGCTCCCCTTTTGATTTCTGTGCTATTGTTAAACATTTGGCTTCTGCTGTGAATTTCCTAAGTCACTAGCATTGTCATTTTGAATAGTCAATATTCTCTTACATTAACTCAGATATTTACCTTGTCCCCCTCCCTTCTTGTAATCTTCTGCTCTGGCTGGAATCGACTCCCCAGTGACTTGTTTTCTACCCTTAGCATGATGGCATTAGTTATATTTCTTAGTTTTCAGCTCTCATTGTCTAAAACATTGTAGACTATTTAATTGTATAAATAATACTGGAGGGGAGACATTCCTTTCAGTTTAAGTGTCTCATACTGCTTTGTAGAACCTATAAAAGTTAGCTGGAAAGTCAGATCTTTGGTCCCTCATTGAAATACTTTCTCTTTTCTCCATATGATTTTTTAAAATTATTCTTTGTCTTTGATTTTGGACATTTTGGCTGGGGAGTGTTTAATGGTGATTTTCTTTGTGTTTCTCTTTGGAAGGAGTTCACTTGGTGTTCCAAATTGGCAGGTTGATGTTCTTTACTAGTTCAGAAACTCCAAGTGATGATTTTTCCAATGCTACTTGTGCTTGGTTTCTCTGTCTGCCCAAAGGACTACAGTCCTGACTACACTGGTCCCTTGCTGTGTCCCACGTGGTGCTCACACTAATCCTTTTAACATTCCCCCTCTCTCCTCTCTGGTTTAGTTTACTGTTTGTTGCTCTGACTCTAAATCGCTGATGTTCCATACTCTGGTTATCCAGTTTGCTCTGAAACCCTTCCAGTAAGTTTGTACTCCCCTCTCCATTGAGAATAACTGCTGACAGTTGAGCAGAAAGCTATATTTTCATTCACTTTGTCTATCTTTTCTCTTTGACACAGTAATCATAGCTTGAAGTCCTTCTCTGTTGATTATCATTTGGGGATTATCTGTGTGTCTGCTTTTATTGTTTGCTTCCTTTTCTCTTCCTCTCCCTGCCTTTTGAAGGCCTGGGAATTGTGACGGCATACTAGATCTTGTGTCCGTATGAGCTTCATGAGCTCTTGTGCTAGTCCTCTGGGGGACCTTGGGTTTTCCTCTGCTAGGAATGCAAGTGAAAGGGCAGTTACTGCAGTCCAGACTGCAAAGGGAATGGGCCACCATTTCAGAGAGACGAAGGCTAGCCCTTTATGTGGGTGCCTCTTCACGACTGTTCACCAAAGGCCTGGCTGGCTTCAGTTTCAAACTCAGTCTAAAAGATAGAAGGTTCAGTTCGGCCCTGTGTCAGCCAACCTTTTATCTCTAATGAAAGTCCGGAGATAATTACATTACAAACAGCTAAGGTTTGCTGTGACTCCGTTTTGGATGTTGCAGCATATGCAGGATTGGATCTTTTGTTTGGCTCGCCAATGAAGCAGCATATCATGACAAGAGCTTGTGATTAAACAAAACTGCATCAGCAGCCAGGGAGTTATGGAGAAGACTGACTTGGCTAGGTTGCATCCCCAAGGGCCTGAAGGTCTCTCGCTTAGCTCCATTTCGCTACTTCCCACCAGTGCCAGGCGGGGACCAGCATAGGCTTCTGGGGAACATTTAGGGTCCGAGCTATAGTGTGTCCTTGTGACATTTGAGCTTTGATGGCTTCAAGATCCATCAAATGTCTCAAGGTACAAACAGTCATGTACGTGAGTCTACTGAGGTTCTATCTCCTACAGCCTGCCCCATGAGGTCAGAGGAGACTATTCAAGTCTCCTCCTCCAGACTCGCAGTAACCTGTGTGGCCTCAGTGCCCAGCTCTGACCTGTGGGTCCCAACTACCATTGCTAGGCCACTGGGTTTTGGCTCCCTAACTTCCAGTCTATCTTGCCAACCCTGGCCAACTGCCAAAAGCTCCACACATCCTCTGGTAGTCAATCTCTGCCCCGACCAGCATCAGCCTTCAGAAAACATCTCTAGAGGAACATTTTTTCTAGCTATCAGAATTCTTGAGAGGATACTTGTGCTGTTGTGGCCCATTTGATCAGCACTTCCACTGTCTCCCCAAACTTCTATTCTTAAAGGTTTTCTTTTTCCTTTACTTACAGCCACTGTGAGGGAGTTGGCCAACCAGCCCCTACTGAATCACATGTGAGCTTAATACCTTATTTCATTTTAACTCAGTAGGTTGGGCTTTCATATCATTAATTTCTGCAGTGAGCTCAGGTTATATCTACATACTTATTAATAACATATTTGTGTTTTGAATCGCAAACCTCTGGTCTGGCTTAATTTTCATCCTGACTAAGCAGCATCTTTTAGAAGTTTCTTTGTTGAAAGCCAGTTGGTAGTCAACCTTCAGTTCCATTTTGTGTAGAAAAAAAAAGTGTCTTTAGTTTATTCTTATTTTTGAGCTCTGACTTCACTAGTATACACTTGCTGGTAGTCAATTATTTGGTCTTCACGTGTGGACAAAACATCTCCCATCTTCTGGCTTCCACTGTATTGTTGAGCTGACAGCTGTTAGCCTAACTGCTGTTTATTTTAGTTAGTTTGGATTTCTTCTCTGTCACAGACTGTGGGAGTTCCTGGACCTTCAGAACTGTGGTCTGTCGGTGTTGCTGGCTCACTCTCGTGGTGCACCATCCCCTTGGATGTGAGAACTTCACACTGAATGACTCCTGGAGCCCCATCTTTGAGAATTACTTGGACATTGAGTTAAGCTCCCACTTCTCCATAAGAGATTGCACTAGGATTTTTCAGTGAATTGATAGGATTGGAGCTACCAACTCAAAGCCATTTTCAATTATTTTTCACTTTTGATTCCTTAGGAAACAAATCCATGTAGTGCTTGCACCCAATTACAAATTCCAGGAGACACAAATCTCCTCTCTTCCCCCACCTACCTGATTTCCAGAGTTTTCTGGATAAGAACCTGGGCTCTGGCAGTCCTAATGAATCAGGCCCATCTACCCATCTTCAATGAGTCAATTAAAGGGAGAAATTGGTGGGGGGTGGGGAGACAGAGAAAGTGGATTTATTCAATGTGGGAAGAAAGACAAAGAGGTCCAGTGAGCTCCTCTCCATGTCCATCTTCAGGGTTTGCATTTGCATGAGGTTTGCATTTAAGTAGGAGGCAGAGGTATGCCCAGCTTAGCAGTCTGGGTCAAGCTGTGATCTCACCATCACTGCTACCTCATTGTCTCTGCTTCCGTCTCTCCCTTCTTGGTAGTCTGACAAGCTGTCAGTACTGAGAGAAATTTTTGGAAAATAAGATCCCCTTCTGGTTGGTATAAGGCTTCAGCTGTCTCCTTCTCCCAACATGACATTCCTGGGGGAAATTCCAGTTTTGTGGAGACTGTCATTTCAATAGTCTAATAGCCAAAGAGAGGGCATAAGCATCTCTTTAGAGAATCCTCGTTTCTCCAGGATGTTATAGGATCAAAGTCAGGGCAGCCAGATTTTCTGTGATAGTTCATGTCTAATTATTCATTCACCTTTAGCATAAAGATCTAGCACACAGAGATCTCTGTGGAACAGGGAGGTATATGATAGGACATAGGTGTAATATCCATGTTTCCATGCAGCATAATCTCAGACATGACCAGAGGCGACCAGTGAGTGAATCTGCAATCCTTCCTAGCTCGATATGTCTAGACAGTGAGTCTTCGGCACAAGTTCACCATCTTCAGAGTCACTGATTTGCCCTGTACCTCTAGAGAAGAAACCTGATGTTGGCACTTGTATCATCGTGGCTGGGACTAGAGAAGCAAGCAGTGCCCTGGGGGACTCAAACTCCTGGGAATCAGCCCTCTGCCTCCACGCCAATTCTGCTAGAACCAGAAATCCTGTCATCATTAGCTCTATTCGCTCTAATGAAAAGAAATCTCACATGGGCTTTAAAAGCTTGTGCCACATACCAACCTGATTCACCTCAACTTTCATGCACTTTTCAAAGAATTGGATCCCTTGATTCTTTTTCAGTGTGATGATTTTAGACCCCACATTAGACTGTGATAATGTTCAGAGAACACCTCTTCTAACGAACTATTTGTGAAACTAGTTGATAAAATCATTATCTACCTCTTAACCACAGTAAGAATATACTTAAGCATTAGGCCTGGTAACCCAGGCCTGTGGTCCCAGCTAATGAGAAGGCGGATGCAGCAGGATCAATGATTTAGAGCCTGCCCGGATTGTGGAGCAAGTTCAAGGGTAGCCTGGCAACTTAGTGAGATTCTAGCTCAAGCAATAATAATAATAATTGAAAGGTTGGGGTGTGGCTCAATGGGTAGAAGGCTTGCCTAGCATGTATGAAGCCTTGAATTCAACCCCTGGTACTTAGGAGGAAAAGACAACTGGTCTACCATCAGCGGAATCACTGAACATTCAATTTAACAGTAGCAGTCTTTAAGGGTGCCTTAAAACACTATGAGAATACTTAAATATGCTTAGGAAATGTCATTGTTTTGAAACATCTCTTGAAAGATGAGACTTTCCCGAAGTATGCTTAGTACACAGTGAAGGCTCAGGGGAATCTTGCAATAGGAAAACTCTTATTTTCCTTCTTCTGAGATGATGTCCCCAAACCATCTGTGACCATAGAGACGTGAGACCTCAGAACAGTGATCATCCGTAGTTGCCACTGGTGGTTTTATTATCAGTGAACACCGACAAGTATCATAGCTAAAGTATCATTTATTCAGCAGATACCCATCGAAAGCCCTGTTTGTGCCTTGTAAGAGTCTGTTGAGATGTATGGTAGGTATTGTTTCTGTCTTATTGAAACTGTAGGAGCTCTGGGCTTTCATGGAAGGCACTAAAAAGTGGTTAGAACACTGAAGCACCTCAGGTTTTGGGCCACAGTTAAAGAATAGGCCCATAACTGAGCAATAGCTATTTGGTCTCTCAGAAGAATGTATTGATGTAAGTGTGCCATCCTCTAAAACCATAAGGAAGGTTAAGCAGAAACACCCTTGGTTACAGAAGCGAATCTGGTAAAGGCAGTCTGAGAAAGATGGTTAAGTGAGCTGTGGTGGTTGGAATAACAGTGTTCCTCATAGACTCGTTTATTTGAATACTTGGTGACCAGTTAAGTAAAGTGTCTGGGAAGGATTAGGAGGTGTGGCCTTGTTGGAGGAGGTGTGTCACTAGGGGTGGGTTTTGAGGTTTCAAAAGTTCATGCTGGGCCCAGTCTCATTCCCTCTGCTTCCACCTTGTGGATCATATGTAAGATCTGGGCTCCTGCCACAGTGCTGTGCCTACCTGCTGCCACGCTCCCTGCTGTGACGATAATGGACTAGCCCTCTGAAACTGAAAGCGAGCCCTCAATTAAATTATTTCTTTATAAGTTGCCTTGGTCATGATATTTCTTTGCAGCAGCAAACAGGTGGGTTTTAAGGATTACAGAACCTTTGTGGATCTGAGGATTCTTCCTCAAACAATCTGCATAACAGTGTCTGATGAGGTCCAATTCCAATAAATATCACCAGAAATGATGTAAATGGTGATGTGATCGTGGTAGTGGTGGTGATGTTGAAGGTGGTGACAGTGAGCATGACAGTGATGGCGGGGATGGTGATGATCTTGAAGATGGTGCTGATGGTGGTGGTGATGGCAATGATGGTGGTGGTGATGGTTATAATAGTCCATCATGTTTTCTTTTCCTCACTTATCCCTGCTTGCCTTTTCTTCTTGTTGTCTTTTAGCAGCATGTATGCATACTTACCCTATAGGGCTCAGTTATCTGAACCTCTCTGGCGCTTTGACTAGTTTCTTCCCTAGGAAGGATTGTAGCATTCGTTGCCTGGGCTTCTGCAATGCTTTCTGCACCTGTCTGTATGACCTGCACTACACTCAAGATCCCGTTATCATCTGTGTCTTCATCGGGAGGTGCTGCCGGAGTGGACATACACCCAGTTTGTTCCTAACCCCCTTCTGGAGTAGATACCACAGACACTTGGGTAACCACTGCAAATACACCATGTAAATATCGTTCCCTATTCTTCTAAAATGACCACCACGTGACATTCGGGGCAGCATCAGCCTTGCCCTTCATCTCCCAGCATCTCAGGTCAGGATTTAGTTTGCCATCTCTGGAATCCTCCGGAGCCCAAGACCAGACTCCACTGCCTTCCCAGTCATCTTCACACTCTCTTGGGCTTGGAAAGGGAATTGCATGTGCGCATGTGCATGTGCTCATGACAGTCATGATGGGCTGGAGAGTGGCCCAGGCCACTCTGCTATATTGAGCAAGGACATTGCCTTTTCTCTGCCTTTAGGAAGTTAGTAAAATTAGAACCATTTGTCAAAAGAAATCTCTGCGCTGCATCAGGCCTGGGTGGGATCAGGCTGCAGCTCTTGGCATTGGAAAGAAATGAATCCATTAATTCACATATTGATTCCTAAAATATTTATTGAGAGTTTGCTGTGTGCCAGGCACTGTGCTGGCAGCTGGGATACAGATCTAAACGTTACTGAGGAAAATCAAGCTCTTGTTTCCATGGAATTAATACTCTACTGCACTAATAGTTGGGGGAGGGCAGGCAACAGCTAAGTAAACCAGTCAGTCAGATAATTTCAGGCAATGATAAGCACAGTAAAGGAAGTTAAACCAGAGCACACAGAGGAGGGGGATGCAGGCCAAGCAAGGAGCTGCTTCTACCACAACTGGCTAGGAGTGCGAATATGAGCAAAGAGGTGAAGACCATCATGGGAATACCCACTGAGACAATTTACCTGAGCTAATGGGAACTCACGAACTCCAGCCAGACAAGGAAGGAACCAGCATAGGACCAAACTAGACCCTCTGAACGTGGGTGACAGATGCATGGCTGAGGCAAACTGTGGGGCCATTGACAGTGGCACCAGGATTTATCCCTACTGCTTTTACTGCCTTTTTGGAACCCTTTGGATGGATACCTTGCTCAGCCTAGATATAGTAAGGGAGGCCTTGGACCTTCCTCAAAGTAATGTACCTTACCCTCTCTGAAGAGTGGGTGGCGGGTGGGGTGCAGGGGAAGGTGAAGGGAATGGGAGGAGGGAGGGAACAGGAACTGGGATTGGTATCTAAAATGAATAAAGATAGTTTGTTTTCTTTTTTAAAAAACTAAAATTTAAAAAAAAGGAGCTGCTTCTAATGTGGAAATCCTGACAGACTCTCAGAGGAGGTGGTGTTTACATTCAGGTTTCAGTAACAGGGAAGACCAGGAATATAGCACATCTGGGAAAGGATTGAGGGTTTCTCCAGGATAGGCAGGGAAAGGAGAAGGGAGGGTTCGGCAGTGGTTGGACCACAGTAAACAATGGGTAGGATATCCTGTAGGGCCTTCTAGAGCTAAGGGAGTAGGAGTGGGGCAGGGTTCACGAATGCAGCAGGAACTTGGAAGAGGACGCTGCGCATGGATAACAAGCTCCAGTTGATGCTTTTCACTATCCAGCTGTGTGGGAAAAGACAGCAGCACCTGAGATGGTCTAGTGAGGCAATCAGGAGCTGTACAGGACAGGCCAGTGCTGGCCAGGAACAGGGCCAGGGCTCAGATGTGCTGAGATTCAAGACACTCAGCCCAGCTGGTCTTGGAGGGCTCCCAGGAATGATGTCATCCTCAGATCTGGGTTGTTAGATACGCAGGGGATTCCTTCCAAGGGTATGCAGAGACCGAATGTTTCAACATGAAGCTGTTGGCCTAGAGTGGAGAGGAAGAAGTTCAGGTGAACACCCCACCCTACCATGGTTCAGACACTGGACTCCCCACAGCTATGGAATGATAGACTCATCAGATGCCTCACCAAATCCTGAACAGAGAAGGTACCCGGAACTTCTCTGATCTGTTCCCAGCCTAGAGGCTGCACACCTCTGCCTCACATTGACTTTCTAATCACATCCTCAGCTAGAATGCTTACTATGCTTGCTCACTTGGCGGTTATCGATGCTCTTTGTCCAGGGGGAAGGATCACTGAGGCCCAGAGCTGCTGAGTCACTTGTCCTAGGTCACAGTGAATCAGGATTTAAGCCCGGGCTAGCCTAGGAGGGCTGTTTTTTAACATTCTGCTTTATAGCCTGTCCCTCTCCTGTCCATGAGCCAGCTCGCTAGAATGCTAGCTGTCCTCCAGGAGTGTGGTGGTACAGGCGAGTTCACTGGTCCATGCCATGGGTTTCAGCGCAGGATATGTGAGGGTACTATACACTTGGAAGGATGGGGTAACCAGCCATTCCCAGTTACAAGTAAGCAAGTCTGTGGGAAGGGTGAGGCCCGGGAAGTCTATCTTGGTTAATCTTCTGCCACCAGCTGGAACTGAAGGAGTCCTCTTGATGTTTATCAACAGAATACCTGGCCAGGTTGATGGAAGAGCGTGAGGTAACTTGCCTCGGAGAGAGTTTGGGCAGAGATTTTAACAGTCAATACAACACCTGCCTCAGTACAGAAGGGCAGCACAGGGGGGACAGTGCCATGTCCCTTGCTCTCATATTCTAGTGTCTGGACCTGTAGGATAATGTCAGGTGCTAACCAGAGCAAGTGTTGACTAAAGAATGCAGTTCCACTAATCAAGCCTGTGGGAATGTCACCTGATGAGGCCAGGTCCTCTGATTGGTCATGAATGCCCAGGTAGGCAGGTGTCATTCAAAATTTTGCTGTTTTGGTTTTGGTGGGTGGATTAAGGCTGTGTGTATCCAATAGACTATATCTAGAACATGGGGCAAGCCTACAGGCCAGTAGTTTGAGGCCCTTAGTCTAGGTGGGACGAGTAATGGAGGAGGGTGGGCCGGCACTGGCCCTGGGCTGGAAACATTAGAAACCTAGGAAGGAAAGGATGGTCCCAGGAGCCTCCAAAAGGAAATTGCATTTTGTGTATCCGCTTATCCGGATTGGAGATGTGCTCACCGTGTATTTTGTGGTTGTCACCTCAGGATTTTAGTTAAGTCTTGTCTAATGTTGCAGCCAGGCTTGCCATTCTGCAAGGGGATTAAAGGACGTGTCTTGTGTACCAAGTCCGATTAGGGCAATGCAGAGAGAGCTGAGGGCAGAGGGGGCCTGGAAGAGAAAAGGACTCTCAAGCACCCAAGGAGCATCAGCAGCAAGGCCATGGCTGCGAGGCCCAGCCTCCTTCCCTGTGTGGAGATTTACCACCCTCAGCCAATTGCCAGGGTGTGCATTTGGTTTTTCTTAATCAAGACAGAGATCTTTCTTTGCAGGCAGGCTTCCCAGTTGGGAAATTCTTTTTATGTCCCGCTTAATTCCTTCTGCTGCAGACAGAAGCCTCGTTTGACTCTGTTTGTTTCTTTCCAGTATTTATCATTTTCCTCCCTCTTCTTCCCTCTCCTTTCACCCCACCCCTTCCTCTGCACCACCCCACAGAGCTGGTGCTCACTGCTGTTTGGGGTGGACTTTTAATCCAGGCATGTTGCCCATACCTAGCACTGAGCAGGCACTTGCACCAGGTATTTAATTAAACCAGGGATTCCCGGGGGATCTGCGAAGACGGCTGGCGAGGAGCAGGCTCCATCTCCACGTCTTATTTTGACAAGCACTGTAATTATCCTTCCACACTGGCTGGCATAGGCAGAGTAACTTTCCTTCCGTGCCCCATCTTCTGTGAACAAGAATGCTTGGGTTCCTTGTGACCCTACCCATCAGCGACTTGTGCTCCTAGACTCACTGATCAAGTCAGACCGAGCCCCGTGCAGGACTTAGATGAGTGCGCATGTGCCTTGCCTGGTGGCCAGCAGCATCCCTGCCCCGCATTTCAGTACCTGAGCCAAGCAGCTTCCCACCAAGGCAGGATGAAGGGAGGGGTCCCCCAACCTCCAAGACTGTTCTTTCTCCTCCAGTAGCCAACATATATGCAGCACCTACCGTATGCCTGCCGAGCATTGAACTTAACCTTCTCAATATACTAGAGTGGCATTATCATCTCATGTAATAAATAGGGAAATTGAGGTCCTGGAGGAAGAAGCCATGGGGGTCTTTTGAGGTGGCTTTGAGATTCTTAAAGAGGCCCACCATGAGGCAAGGCTGGTGTAAACACAACCCACCTGAACCATAATAACAGCTTGCTTGTTGAATGCAGACCAGACAGTGTGTGGTGCACACAAAGAGTACAATTAGCCCATGTAACTCTCAAGAGCCTGTGAAATAGGAAATGTTATCCCCATTTGATAGGAGAGCAGAGTGGACCTTATCACACTGTGTTTTCCAGGCCAAGTGGCAAACACAGGGGCCCCAAGATGGGTGGGCACAGCACTGTTTAAGCCAGTGATTCTCGAGTTTCCTAATCCTCTGACCCTTTACTATGGCTGTAGTGACTCCCCAACCATAAAATTATTTTCTTTGCTACTTCATAGTTTAACTTTTGCTACTCTTATGGGTCATAACATAAATATCTGCTATGCAGATGGCATTATGCAACCCCTGTAAAAGGGTCATTGGACCCCCGAAAGGGTCTTAACCCACAGGTTGGGAGCCACTGGTCTAAACCATCATGCCAAAACTTTCCTCTGCACTTGTTGCTCAAGGACCCCAACTCCATTTTTCAAGAAGATTTGAGACACCTAAAGTGTGTTTAATTTCTACCTTCCCTACTGTGTAGATCCTGGAATTTCCTCTGCAGGAGCAAAGGCAAAGGAATGGGACAGGGCTAGCAGTGTGGGACCATGGTAGAGGGTGCTACAGACATCACTAGCCAGTTCTGCAGCTCCAGCAGTCTGAACCCTGTCTTCATCTATCTCCATTTAGTCCCACCTGTGGAAGACACAGCTTGTGAATGAAGTCTTGGGTGGTTTTGTTTTTGTTTTTTCCCGAAGTCTTCCCCAGGGTTAGGAAAGGCAGACATGCTTATGTGGGCTCCTTTTTCAATGTCTAGAGTATTTCTAGGCTCCCATCTCACAATGAACCAGAAAATATTCTTTCTACGTGGGCTTTGGCCTAGATTCTAGATGCTGATATTTCCTGTTTAAATATTCACCCACAGTTTTCAGACGTCGTCTGTGTGACCTGGAATGGGCCCTCTAGACTCCCGTGAGAAACAGCAAGCCCTGCAGTTTAGCAGCAAAGCCCAGACCCAGCTACAGGCTAGTCCAGCACCTGCTGGCTGGGTGACCTTGACCAAGTAGATGTGGACCCCAGAGCTTCTTTCCCTGCTGTAAAATCAGACTGGTACTGCAATCCATCAAGTAAGGCTGACAGGACAGAGCAAATGCATTCATTTCATGACCAGACTCTCAAGAAATGCTCAGACATGTTAGCTGCTGTCAGGTCATGTGACAGGTTCCAAGCAGGTCGACTCCAGTCAAACACATATTCTGTGAACTTCTGTCCACTGTTCGATCAATGCGGATGTGGCCTTTCTTGCTTCTCAGTTCCTTCCTGGCTTCCTCTAGCACCCTTCTTGTCCCTCATGCCATAAGCATTGCCTGAACTGCCTGTTGAAAGGTTGCAGGTCTGGGGCTCAAGCAGTACATGGAGGTGGGTTGGCCTTTGGAGTCAGTGAGAGATTTATACAGACGAGCTATTGATGCCGTAAACAGACAGACAAACAGCAGCATGGTGGTGGATTTAAGGAGGGTTCAGCCGTTGACTGATGACCCCTTCTCAAGGGTTTCAGAGGAACCAGGAAGGTTCTGTGCCGTGTGATTGGTGAGGAATCCATGGTTCTAGTCCCCAGGAGCCCAGCGGTTCTCATCTCTGAGTGTCTGAGCTGATCTTCAAGATCCTTGTGAAAGGTCCATGCAGCCTCTCCCTCTTCCTGCTTCAAACCCCTCTGCTAAACTTAATGTTAAAGAAGTAGTTCACAGCGGGAAGTGGTGGCTCACATTCCAGGCAGCTGTGATGATGAAGATGAAGCTCAACAGTTTGGTTCTTATCATCGAAACTGTTCTTGACAGTCAAGGCAGGCTGGTGGCTTGGGATTCCAGAAGGTCCCTTCCTGCTTCTCCATTGGACAGGCACATCACCAGACTCACTTCTTTAAGAAGAGGCACTGGAGTGCTGACTCAGGGAGCTGCAACCCAAATGGTCCCAAGCCTGTGGTTATGTTTTAATGAGCTGGAAAAGTACAGAGATCCTTGTGGACATCAGCCATGACATGCAAATCTAATAAAATAAAGCAAAATGTTTATAAACCTAAAAGTTGCTTAAAACCCAGGAAATGCAGATTGGAAGAAAAGGCTGTATCTCATTATCCCTGAACACCGTGGTCATGAATGACTTTCCATCTTCTCCCAGGCTTCAGTTTTTCCATCTATAATATACTAGGATTAAAGGAAATTATCTTGGACTGGGGAGATAGCTGAATGGGTAATCCCCAACACCCATGTAAAAAGCCAGCAGGGCTGTATATGCTCTAATTCTAGCACTGGGGGAGTGGTGAAGACAGGTGGATCCAGAGAGATTGCTGGCCAACCGGCCTGGCAAAATAATGTGCTTCTGGTTCAGTGAGAGACTGTTTATAGGCAGTTTGGCAGAGAACAACAGAGGGAGATACCCAATGTCTTGTTCTGGGCCTCTGCATGCAAGTGAGTGTGCGTGTACATGCGTGTGCGCACGCACGTGCACACACACACACACACACACCACATACAATCATATCACCGTATTCTGGAAAGGAGGGAGGGAAGAACAGAGGGAGGGAGGGAAAAGGCATTCCATTTTCATCTGTCCTGACAGGATAAACTCTCAGTTTTTCCTGATTGAGTCTACCATGAGTAGCATTGTGGTCTTGAAATCCTAGAGACCATCTCTGTGAACCTTCTTCCTGGGCCCAGTTTAAGCATCACCTCTCAAGACAGCATCTACTTTCCCACTAGACTGAATTAATTCTCTTCTTTCCCTTCTAAACTTCTTCTGAAAATTTGATAGCAGTATAGAAAAAAAAGCATTCCGTTCCAGAATTCCACTTCTTTAGTCCTAAACTATTGTTCATCATTCTTATCCAAGAAATAAAGCCATTCAGAAATAGATGCCATTCAGCTTTGGTTCCTTTCCAAATCCCAGTGTTGAAATTATTTATATTCTCTAATTTCTTAAACTTAACAGTTTTGTGCCTTCTCTACTCCTATAGATGATTCCATCCTGGCCTTGACCTCTAGGTAGACTTCTCCTTCAAAGCCTGACTCCAAAATTCCACCCTGCATTAATCATTGCCTCTTCTGGGCTCAGTGAGCTTTGTGGGCAATACTCTTCACAGCAGCACATCAGTGGCCTCTTGGGTTCTTCTCTCAGCTTATGGGCTTCCAGGAAATACAAGAGAATTCTCTACTCATTTACCACAGGCTGGCCCAGCAAGGTGTGCATTGCCTCAGAACCTGCTAACTCCATCCTAGAACATAAACACCCTGGATCAAATTGCAGACTGACACAGGAAGATGAGCAGGGGTGGGGGTGGGAGGTGTGAATGGGGCTGGGCAGCAGTGATCTGTAAAAGACATTCAAGCATGTTCATCTTCTGTTGCCTTCTCTGTCTGCTGTTTTGAGCTCTCTCCCTGCATCCTGGTCCCCAGACCCTTTCTGACTCTCAGTGGTTGTGACTTTAGGGGCTTCTTCTCTTCTATTTTCTCCCTTCTCTCTTTCTGACCATTCTTTCTTCTGCCTCTCCCTCCCCCAAGCCTTCCCTTATAGTAATCCACCCCTCTTTCTGGAGCCCAGTGGCCAGTACGAAGTCCTGAGTGAGATTGACACCCACCCACCATGTAGGCAGGACTCAGACTCCTGGCTAGCGCACGACCCTGCAGTGGGTTAGTTTCCACTTAGCAAAGGGCATCTGTAATGAATGTGGGCAGTGATTAAGGAGTGGGTGATGTGTTTATGCTCCTCAAGGGCTGAGATGAAACACCCATAACATTTAATGTGGCGTGTTGACATTTAAATGTCAATTAAAAAATCCCCGTTCTGCTTGGTTGGCCCCAGATTCTTAGATGAGCATTAACTGTGCCTGCCACACCAGCCCTACTGGGGGCTTTTGGCAAGCAGACGACACAATAGCCACCATGACTTTGACAACAGAAATAGGTGAAGTCTGAGCTGGTTGTGGTGCTGGGAGAGCTCAGGCAGGTAAAAGGGGCACTAGATGGAACTGGAGGGGTGGGGTGGGGCTGGTTGGGGCCTGTGGGAGTTTAGAGGCCCTTCAGAGCTTTGGCTAAGCAAGACTCATTTGTGCACTTAACTCCTGCGGTGTTTAATCTCGATTGCCTACTCGGCAGAATTTAAAATCACCTTGGCAACAAACTCCCAGGTGCGTCTAAGAGTGTTTCCAGGGCGGTTTAACTGAGAAGGCTTCCCCAGGGTGTGAGCAGCATGGGTCTGTGGGCTGCGATCCTGGACTGGATAAGAACAGAGGCAGACCAGAACTGTGGCTGACTGTCTCACACTCCTGACATTCCTGCTCCTTTGTGGCAGACTGTATCCTCAAACCCTGGTCCCTCAAAACCCTTTCCTACTATAATAAGCTCTTTCTGTCTGATAGGTCATCTTAGCAAGGAGAATAGTAGTTTACTTACTGCCAGTAGCCAGGACCAATAAGTGTGGAGAGCTAGCTGGAGCACATGGGAGATGAATCTAAAGGTAGCCATGACCTTCAGCCTCTCTTCCCGCAGCCCAGACCATCTCAGTCCATTCCCTGTTGTCAGGGACACCATATAACAGAGTGGTTGAGCTATAGAGGAAAGAGGCCTGCTTTGGCTAATGGTCTGGGTCCATGGCTGAAATCCTGGCATGATGTTTATCACAACAGTGATAATCCTAGCTAAGGCATAGTGAGAGACAGAGATATGAGAGGAACCTAGCTTGACTGGCTTTTTACACCAAACCTTCTCTTGAAGTAACCCCATTAATCAGAAATATCTACAAATCACATGAAAAGATGAATAAACTCCTAAGGGCAGAGCCTTAATCACTTCCTAAAGGCCCCACTTTTTAGCATCTCATAATAAATATTAAATGTCCCTGTAGTGTATGCGTGAGGAACAAATTATACTCACCCTAGCAAGTGCTGTCTGTGACTGATCATCCCTCATTACACTGGAGGTTTCCTGGGGCTCCATCAACCTCTGGACCACCCATGTGCCTGGTATCTAATATCCACCAGAATCCAAGAAGTGGCACATTATTTGCTTGCATTCAGTATGTAGATGAATATTTATAAAGTGTCTTGGTATGCCAGGGTTATCCTAGAAACAGGCTGCAAATTTGGAAGATGCCCTGAGACAAACAGAAAAATAGATCAGGGGCAAACACTAAATGAGATATGAGCAAAGAGAAGAGATGGGTCCAGCCCAGCTTCCAGGGCAGCATCCTTGGGAAAGGTGAATGATGCTGAGCTACCCTCCGAATAATATGCATTTGTGAGCCAGAAAACAGGCTGAGGCATTTCTAGATAGGGGACTCACCAGTGTGGAGACAGGAGTGAGCCTTGGTGGACTCAGGGATACCTGGACTGAGTCCTGAGCACGGCAGCTTCCTTGCTTTTCCCGAGAACCACATGACTACACAAGGTTCTGCAGTCAACACAGGAGCTTTATCCAGGTCAAGGCTTTCCCTGTTCTATGCTATGATGTTCCAGGGCTCTGACTTGCTTGATGCATGGAAGGCACTTGGTAAATGTTTGTCCAGTAAGTATATGAATGATCTCTTGTCTGGCCTCATTTTCTTTGCCCAGTTCCCAAAGACCAGGATTCCCTGCAAGGGGTCTGTTTTGTAAGAGTACTCCCCAAGGCCTGGCATCCTATGAGTGCCCTGAACCTCAATTCCCTGCACACAATCTCCCAGCCTCTGTACCAGCCTCATATCTGAACATGACATGTTCCATTTTCTTATAAAAGCCCTTCCAACCAGGGGCACATTTGCATTACAAGTTTCCTGGAATTGTAGTACAGAAATATCTGTCTTTCAGAGCCCAGGGCTGTAAGCTGCAGCTGGAGAGCTAAGCCACAGAAAGTGGGACACTGTCCCAGAATGGGTTCAGGCTCTATAACAGCACAGAGGGGCCCAGACCTATGAGGTTCCCTGCAATCCCAGCCACAACAGCAAAGAGGTGGTCATCTTCCTCCCCAGGAGTGAGGAAGTGAGGAGTGCCAGGCAGCAGGTTTGATATCCAGAAATCTCTCTCTCTCTCTCTCTCTCTCTCTCTCTCTCTCTCTCTCTCTCTCTCTCTCTCACACACACACACACACACACACACCTAGTTCCCTTTACACTCTGTCTTTCCAGTCTTAGACACTTCGGGGAACCTGTTAGGATGGCCCAGGAAAACCAGAGCCTCCACTCCCATCCTCCACCCACTAGTCCATCATGTCCTTATCCCCACTCTTAATGAGTCGCCTCCTCTGAGTGCAGTGTCTCACCTATTGATTTGGAAGGCACTGCTGCTGTCCACCCCAGCTGGAATACAGTTTATACCACCCAGCCCCACAAGCTCAGCATGAAGTAGAAGAGGCCTGTGATTATTCTGACTTTGGATCAATCTGTTGCTCAGTTGATCGGAATTATACCCCATCGGCTGCTATTGATGGAACTACATAGTCTGGTACCTAGAGCCCACTGGAATCAAGCTCGCCACCCTTGTCACAGCTTTATAGAACAGTAACTTCTTCCATAGAGGGCTTTCTGCCTTGCCTGGTCCTAACCTTGCCCTCTAGCTTCAGGCTTCAAAGTGAGGGACACCATGTGAACTTGAAGGACCCACGGTGTGGGTGTTTGGCATGAATTATGTGGTAAAAAAATTATCTTTTGTGTCCCTGTTTGTTTGTTTTTGGTGCTGTGGATGAACACAGAAGAGCCACACACTTGCTAGGTTAGGACTCTTCCACTGAGCTATGCTTGCAAGTCGCTCACTGCTCCCTTTATCTTCCTTTTGTATAAAAAGCAAAGGCAGGCGCACACATCTTAAGAAGGGATGTGTGTGCTAGTTCTGACATTTTAAAACTTGGGCATACTCAGAAGAGCCCCACACCATGTTCCTGCCACACATATGTGTACCCACACAGAGATCGCTGACTCTCTTTTGATTTTTCCCCTTACTACGTTGCATGCATTCAGAAGACTTCAGTTGTGTAAAAAGAGACTTCTGCTGGACTTCACAGATTCAGGGAGACACCATTGTGTCTCTTAGTAGCAAATTTTCATTTTATAATTTTAAATTTCTGTAGTTATGTATATACCATAGAGTGTGCCTTGTATGACATAGTGTGCTAGGAATATTCAAATATTGTATCCCTACACATATTGTCTTAGCCGTGATGTCTGGGAAGGTAACCTTGGCCAAACAACACTTATTTGAACAGCATCCTTCCTCTGGTACCCCTTCAATCTTCCTGTTGATCAGAGAAAGGTGTTGGCAGAACCAAACTGTGGTGCTGACCATGGTCCTGAACTGGCATAGCGTTCTAGAATTGTTGCAGACTGCAAAGAAACCCTCTGAAGCCTGGCTCCTGCCTGCCCTCTGAACTGGTAAGCCACACTCTATTCAAAGATGTGGCCTGTAGATCTGTATTCTTAAAAAGCACCCCAACCCCCACTCAGGTATAGACATCAGTCTGTTGTGCACCATGCTCCTCCTTAAAGTGGGTGGATCTTGTCTGGTCCTCTCCAGAAACCTGCATGTGGTTTGTCAGGATCTGTGAAGTTTATGATACTTTGATATCTGCTCACATTCTTGAAGAACAATTTTCATAACTATTACTGTGTCCTTTTGAGAAATCTATCAAGTTTCCCCAATTTATTCAACAAATATTTGTACCAGTTGCACCGGTTTTATTTTCACTTAACAGACTCAAAGCTGGGGCCAAGAAGGCTACAAGATTTGATTCTGACTGAGCTGGTAAGAAAGAGATTTGAGAGCTTGCTCTATGTTACCAGTTTCTGACTTCTGAGCCCTCTTCATTTCACTTTAGGACACTGCCATGAAATGACCATGAGTGTTTGTACATGTAGGTGGATCAGGAATAGGGAATGGGACTTCTAATTCTGCACAACGTGTAGAACATCAGAGCTGTGTGTGTGGTCTCTGTTGTCCCTCTGCCTTTTCTCTCTCCCCTTCTCTCTCCTGCTCCCGAGTGCAGGTTGATGAAGAGATTAACATTCGAGGCACGTTTGGCTCCTTTCTGATTCCCATAGAGAGAACACAGCCTCTGCCTGCCAATTAGTGACGTTCGGATCTCTATTAGAGATGGGGACAGCTCGTTCCAGATACACAAATGTCCTTGTCTGAGAGCAGCCGTGGGCCAAAGCACCAGCCCCTTCTCTCCCCAGAGTCACAGAGGAGGTGACTTGGTCTCTCCAGTGTTGCTTTAGCTAATATCAGAATCAATACCTATTTGTTAAAGCCTGTCCCTAGTCCTTCATGAAGCTCAGGGACAGACACTGCTTCAGCTCAAAGGAAATCAGATCCCAATAGAGAGTGTTTGGGAACAGGGAAGAATTTCCCAAACATGGCTCTTCTCCAGGCACTTTAAAAATATGCTTATTTCCCCCCCAAAAAATTGGAAAGAAAAGGGACTAATATTGGATAAGCACCTACTGTGGGCCAGATACATCTCCCTTCCTACATTGCCATTCATATATAATTGTATCCAAGTCTGTTAGTTTCATATAAGGATCAATGTGATATGCAAAGCAAGTACTCTAAGTAGAGAAAATTAAAATGTAAAAATCTAACCCCGTGTCTTTCTCCTGGTGGGACTTCGCGACCTCAAGATCTTCATCTGGAGAATGGAAAGAAATCACATCTGCTTCTTAAGATGGTGTCAGAAGTCATCAGATAATGCATTTAAACTCACTGCCCCTTCCGCACCTGACACCGTGAAGTGTGAAGGTGTCTAATGTGTCAGGACATGAGAAAAATGAAGCAGATGCAGAGTGCAGTAAGCATGTGGGTGGAACACAGAAGAGTAGGAGCCTGGGGGAACTCCTCCTCCTCCTCTGGGTCATGAACTGTTTGTAGTCATGTGTGTTTTCACTTGAGCTTTTCATGGAGAAGGGAGGCATCGAATCCTGTGGAGTCCTGGAGGCATTCGGTGACTTCCCAAAGGCCATATAATAAGGAGTCGACCTCATACAGGCCTGAAGCCACATGTTTGTCATGCCCTGGGAGACCTCCCATGATATAAACAACGGTGTTGGCTTCTCTTGGAGACCGGACTGTAAGACAACAGAAAACAAGGCAGAGGAAGGGAGGCAGAGGTTAACAGGCCCCTGATTGCCAGCGCCAAAACTCTTAATGAGAGTGGAGCACCGTGAAATCAATGACCCATCCAGAGTCCCTAAGAAATTGAGATGGTTATTAAAATGCAAAATCATAAACTAGAAGAAGGATGAAAACAAGCACAAAGAATCAGCAAGAAACAAGATGTGACATAGAGGACCAAGGACAGAGTCAGCAGCCTTGTGTGGAGAAAAGAATCTGATCCAGGGCTCTGTAGCCTGGGGCCTGGGAATAGCTGGTACCCAGAAGATCAGGAAACATAAATGCCTGAGTCCCAGCTGTCCCTGAGAATGGGATTGAGACACTGTCCAGGATCACACACCATGCAGCATACAGTGTAGCCGTATCTGAAGATGCTTTAACTGTCTTGGCTAGGGTATCCTTTGCGATTGGTGTCTACTGCCTAGATACCCAAGACACAGTCTCCCACCAGGAACCGCAAAAGATTATTCCAAGTACCCAGTGTCACTGATTTATGAATGAATGGAGACTGGTGTAGTGATACACACCTTTAATCTTAGCACCTGGGAGGCTGAGGCAGGAGGATCTTGAGTTTGAGGTCAGTCTGAGTTATATGCTGACTGACTGACTGCAATAGTAAAAAACAAACAAACAAAAATCAAAACAAACCAAAAAAAACTAGTATCAACAAAAAGAACAGTTGAGAAGAGGGATACAGGAAGTCAGAAGATCAGTGATCAGAACAAACATCCAATAGGAAGTCAGGAGAGAAAAGGGTCATAAGGAAGTGAAGCAGTTAATCATTAAACCAGGGAGTCCTGGGCTAAACCAGGCAGGAATTCAGAAAGTAGAAACAAACACTGTGCTTAGCTACAAGGTCAGAATCCTGTCCCTAAAGAAGAGAAGACCTAGATGCGATGGAGGACAGCTGGAGCCAGAGCCAGGAAGAAAAGCCTTTGGTGATGAGCATGGGTGGGGAACATCTGTGACAGATGTGGTTCAAGATGATGGTGTTCTGGGCAGAAGTTTGGATAAATCTGTAGGACTTTGCTACCAGGCGCTAACAATGAATTCAGGTTTTAAAATTTCTACTCTAGGTTCTAAGGGTCAGGGCAGGGTAATGGTCACCTACAGTGACTGAGAGCTCCCTGAGACAGAAGGGATAAAGGAATAAAATGAGGGAGAGGGTGCTGTTAGGATAGCGGGGACCTGGCTGATCATTGCCAAGCAGCAAAAAGTAAGCCTTCCAGGCAAAACGACTGGAAGTCATTGCTTCCTGCACAGTTCCTAAGCTGGCCCTAACAACACCCCACTGTGAACCCAGCGGCCCCTAGAAGAGCCTTGCCCTCAGCAAAGTGAGAAACTGGCAGTCAAGGTCAAGCTGGACTTGGTGTGTGGAGCATGGGCGAGAGTCAGATCCATGAAGTTCTTCTAGGTTCACAGCCTACAACAGGTGCCACTGTTTACAGGTGGCGGCCTCCCTTGGAAGTTCAGTTCCCTCACCTGTGATCTGGGAGCAATAGGGACTGGAGAGATGACTCGAATATGTAAGAGCTCTTACTGCTTCTGCAGAGGACCTGAATTTTGTTCCCAGCACCTATGTGGTGACTCACAACAACCTATAATTATAGTTCCAGGGCATCCAATACCTCTTCTTGCCTCCACAGTCTCCTAAAATGCACATGGTACACATTACACATACACACAAAAGAGTAAAAAAAAATAAAATTAATATTTAAAATGGGAGCAACAGAGATCACCTTGGTGGAGCACTTAAACTTTAGAGGACTTGGCAAACCCTGTCGTTATTTCTGTTAGAACACTACTGCAGGAGACCATTGACTCATTCATTCATTCATCCAGTCAGTCAGACAACAGCATTTGGGGGGCATCTATTCTGCTCTTTGTTTACTGAGTTCCTAGAGTTTGAAAGACATGTTGAAATTCAAGAACTTTATCCTGATACTAAAGTCCATCCCCTATTGGTGCCAAGGCTCATGCAGTTCCAGTGGCCCCAGGCTCACCCTCCCTGGAGACACACAACTGCTTTAATAGACCACTTAGACTAGGGAGAGAGTTGACAGACACCTGAGTTAAAGTAACAACTTCTCTCTCTCTCTCTCTCTGAAATTGTCTAAACTTGCTGATTTTCTTTCCCATCCTGTATGGATTTGCAATGCCACATCTTCCACCCCTCCTTTTCTGTTATCGGGATGGATTTTTAATTTCTGCATAATTGGGTGAGCCTCCCCAGAAAAGATTGTAGTACATCCCTTGCTTTCAAAGAGGGAAGCAACAAACTGCTACCATCCTGGCACCCCTCCCCCAACATCCAAGTTCTTCAGGGGACCTAGAGCGACCACAGGTAGAGGTAGAGATAGCTCTTCAGAGGTGACTTGGGAGCTAGCGTTACCTTCCTAAGATCAAGAGACCTTCTCAGGCTTCCCAGGCTGACTCCGGTGGATGAGGTGCCTGGAATCTGAGCCTCGGACACAGCAGGAGAGGAGCTGTCCTCTGCTCTCCCAGACACTTTCAGACCCTGCCCTGGGAAGCTTCCAGATCACTTCTATTTCAGATGGCACGGGGGCGGGGGGGGATGTTAAAACGACTTCCCAACTTTTCTGAGTCCTGTTCTCAGGGGCCAAATGAATGGTGATGGTGGTGATACTAGAGTCAGCAGGTGGCTAGGCAAAACCAAGAGGGTACCAGAGGTGGGCTAACAATGCCTGACACTCAGTAGATCACTCTGATTCACACGAGGACACTGTCCTCGGTGAGTCTAGATTCCTGAAAGGTGCCAGAAATGGGTAGAAAGAAGGAAATTAGAATGCAGGGCTGACTGCCCTTGTCAGGGGAGTAAAGCACCTGGGCATTTGCATCTCTGAGAGGTGTTGGCTCCTGAGATAACCACTGTGGGTGACAGCAGGAGGGCTCTCTGGGGTCCCTGTTTCTCTCTTTCCAGTGTATACCTTGACGCTCTATTCTTCTGTGTGAGGCATGATGGGGCTGGGGATCCACTCCCCCTCCCCCCACCGCTGCCAGTGTGGACTTCAGCTTTCCTTGCAACTGGCTGAACGATACCACAGAAGCCACTCTACCTCTCTGAGCCTGTCTAGAGTCTAAGAAACACCAAGCTCCCTTCTATGGCTATTGTATGAGAAAATTAAAGGAGATATATTCCTAACGCTTGTGCCAAGCAAGTTTTGGGTCCTTGATAAGTGACTGCTATTATAGTTTTCTTATTATTTCCATAATAGCAATTTTAATTGTTGTTGGAATTTAAATCCGCCCACAGCTTGGAAGAACAAGGCTCTCCTTTCCTTTCTAGGATTTTCTCCTTTGGAGAAAAGAATATACCATTGCTACCCTACCCCCACATCCTCTCTCTCTCTCTCCCTCTCTCCCTCCCTCTCTCCCTCCCTCCCTCCCTCCCTCCTTCCCTCCCTCCTCTCCTCTTCTCTCTTCCCCCGTTCTGTTTTCCTGTTTGGAATGACTCCATAGGTTACAGACCCAGCTACAGCTGGGATTGCAAGCCTCCAGACCTCCCGCCTCGCCCCTCATCCCTCGCTCCCTCCAAAATCTTATCAAATATTAAAAGCTGTGAATGAGGAGGCCAGTTTTAAATCATTTTAATCACAGCATTCCTCAGCCTTCTCAAAAGGGCTCGGAGGAATCGATTCAGAAGTGGTAATTATGACTGCAGCCCGTGCCAGGCAGCAGGTCGGCATTGGAACACCAGCGACAGATGGCAGGCACAACTAGGGAGGGCTCCTCCCGGTGGGGGCTCACACAGGAGGTGCCTCATGGGAGGAAATGAAGCTAAGTTGTCCGGGGTTAGGTGTCAAGTTTGGAAATGCACACCCAAATCTGCTGAAAATTAGCTTACTCTTCTCAGTTTTCCCTAGCGTGGGGGCTTTATACTGCATCTAACTTCATAGTGATTATGAGAGGCATGTGTCATTATCCTGGTTATAAGTGAGGGAACTGAAGCTGGAAAGTGTCCAGTGGTGTCCTAAAGCCAGGCCCCAGTTCTATTGTGCTTGGAAGCCTTTTAATTTGTTTCCCGAGACTTGGTCAGCCTCACGTTCGAAGGTTTCCTGCAATGTGCTAAAGGGGACACTGTCCTTAAGACCATGCATATCTTGTCAGCCCAATTCATGTGTGTCTATGTGTGTATGTATGTGTATATGTGTGTGTCTGTGTCTGTGTATTTGTAAGTGTGTTATGTGTGCATTGTATGCCTGTGTATACACATGCCTGTCCATGCATGTATGTCCAAAGGCCAGGCCAATTTCAGGTACTTTCCTTGCTCTCTCTCAAACTTACCTTTTGAGATAGTCCCTGGAGTCTGCCAGTCTCCATCCAATCCCACCTTCCCATGAGGGTTACAGGTAAGTGTTGCTATGCCTGCTGAGGATCGAGACTCAGGTCCTCCAGCATGCGCTTTACCTGCAGAGCCATCCCCAGCCCTATGTCCAGTCTTTACTCAGTCTTTGTTGAAATCTCACTCTTTTTACTGACGCATCTCCCCCTTCACAAGATTGTCTTTGGAGCTCTAGTCAGCTCTAACTCTTCTCTGGCATTAGGACTTATCCATTCTTTCCTGAACCCCTTTGGGTCACCAGCCCTTTCTAATAGCCACCCCTGCTAGTTGTTCCACACCTTGCTGGACTCAGCTGTTGGCATCTCAGGACTCATCTGCCTCCGCCTGAACACTTCAGACAGCCCCGGCTTCCTCCAGTTCTTCAGACCCTCAAGCTGTTCCCTCTTGCCCCTTTGCTTTGCCCCATCTTTCCTCATCTGGAACAGCTGGCATAGCTCCATGGAGACAGCACTTTTTCCTGGAAAGATTGCCAGCTCCTGGTCTTCTGCCCCACTCTCCATTCCCACCCCTCCCTCTACTCCACCAATTCATACCATATGCCTGTGGCTTTCCACCAATTAAACTATCACCCCTTTGTAGGGGAAGCTGACTTAAACTGTTGAAATTCCTTATACTGGCTAAACTGGATGAAGACAGAAAAGGAACCTGAGCCACTCATCAGAGTGGGAGCCCAGGACTTAGCCCTCAGCCAACAAAGTCTGAGTGAGTTCTACCATATCCATGCCTTCTGGCAGAGATTTCTGGAAACTTGGGGACCAGCTCTAGGTCAGAAGCAAGAGAACAGAGAAGACCATTTGCATATAAAATACCCACAAAAATTATTCAATATCACATGAAAGTGTATGTTCCATGACTTTTCTTGAAAAATGTACCTTTCTTGATGTATCTTTTATTTCCCCACATTTAATAGAGATGTGAATACAGAGAGTTCATTTCTACTTTCAAGACAAATAGATCCTGTGCTCAGTGATAAATGGCAAGCAGACAGGGACCTGTGCCTGCTGTAAGGAGTCAAGGAGTGGAGGTGGGGGCTCAGACTCACAGACTCTCTGCAGGCATGCCTGCTGCTCAGTGCCAGTCTGCGTGTGCCCTGGGGAGCGCACAGCCGTGTGGCCAGATTTCCTGACTCTCAAGAGAAGTTAGAAACAGACCGTATGTATAATGTCCCAAATTTTTAAAGAGTTGCCTTCACTAAACACACACACACACACACACACACACACACATAAAAATCAAATAAACAATCAAACATCTGTTCAGGGGTTTGGCTTCTTAGATTACAACTTCTACATAAATTCTCTCAAGGAGAAGAGAAAAATCACCTTGCAGGTGAACTCAAGAGGGACCCTTGACTCCCAGAATCCACCAGGTTCTAAGTACTTGTTTGAACCCCAAGCCATCCTTTCTCAGACTCCCAGCGATTTCCTGAAGCTTCAACAAACCCACACCAAAGGAAAACCATTTCTAAGCCCAACAAACAGCTCTTAAAAGATCACAGAGAGCTGAACTCGCTAGCAAGTCATGCCTGTTTCCTCTCTGCCGAGGGATCAAATGCTTCCCATTCCAATGATTAATCGCCTCTTGGTTTTCACAAGTTGTACAATGTTATTGCCTGAACAGATATATTCATTGTGCAGCTTCACTGCTGGAACACGCAAGCTCTGGGGTGAGGCAAAGCTTGCCTGGGGCTTGCAAACTGCACACTATTTCTGTGCTGCCCAATTCAGCCCTTCCCCAGGTTACCTTAACCTCTGGGGCTAATGGAACTCAGCTACACCATAACAACCATTAGTATGGCTTCAATAATGGTTACACTGCTGAAAGCTCTGTGTATTATTATTATTATCATACCAAGCACACCACACACACAGCTGTCCCTCACTACCCAAAAATTACCTCTAGAATCCTCAAGGGATCCAAATTCTGCAGATGTTCGAGTCCCTGTCAAAAAATGGTACATTATCCGCACATCTTCCTGGGTACTTTACATCATCTCTAGATGACTTCTAATTCCTACTCTCAATGCAAATGCTGGGTAAATAGTAGTTACACTGTATTGTTAAAGGAATAAAGACAAGAAAAGTCCATCTGTGCTCAGGACATATGCAATTTCTTTCTTTTTTTTTTCCAGCCAGCAGTTGTTGCATCTGAGGGCTAGGAACCAGCAGATACTAAAGTCAACCATGCTAGTGAGGTCTCTAACACCCACTGACATATGTGGGAAGTCCCGGCCTTGGCTCCCATTAGTGATGGATGTGACCTCTAAAGCAAATAAAATAAACCCTTTCCACCTCAAGATGGGTTTTTTTGGCATGGTGTTTATCACAGCAGCAAAAACCAAACTAGACAGCAAGCAATGGGTTTTTGCCTTTATTCATTGGTTTCCAGAATCTTAAGTTAATTGTAATCTTCCATGAATAGTCTGGGATTCTGTTTGCTGGTGTGTGAGTGTATGTGTGTGTGTGTGTGTGTGTGTGTGTGTGTGTGTGAGAGAGAGAGAGAGAGAGAGAGAGAGAGAGAGAGAGAGAGAGAGAGAGAGAGCGAGCAATACCCTCATCATTGTGTGCTCGTGTAGAGGGGGGTTGACTTTTGGCATCTTTATCTATCTCACCCCCACCTTATTTTTTGAGACAGGGTCTCTCACTCAACCTAGAGCTCACTGTTTTAACTAGGCTGGCTGACAATGTAGTCCCCCAGAGACTTCCCTATATCGCTTACCCCCAACCCAACATTGAGTTACAGGTGTGTGCCACCATGCCTGACTGCTGCATGGGCGCTGTGGGTCTGAACTCGGGTCCTTACGCTTGCATAACAAGCACTTTACCCACTGAGCCATATCTAGGCCCCTGTTAGTGTTTTTCTAATGTGTGGCTTGTGCTGGAGTTGGGGCAGGAGATTCATTGGTCATCTAAAGACACCCCCTTCTTTCTGGAGCCTTCAACTATTCCTCTGGGTCCCTGTTGAACACCGCTCTATGGGCTGCCCTGGATAGGGCTGCTCACACTCAATCCTGAGAGAGTCCTAAAGTCTACGAGTCCTTCAGAATGACTTTAGTTTAGAGCTCTCAGTGACCTGACAGTTTGCAGTCTGATTCTGTGTCAACTCTTTCTTCCTAGCTGTCCACTTCAGCAGTCCACAAACTCCAGGCCGCGGACTACTCAACCGCTCCCCCTTCTGCTTTTGTATCTTCCACACACTGGGAATAGTTTTACAATTTAAATCATTGAGGTTTTTAAAAATAAAAGGAACTGGGGCTTCTTTTAATGTTTTACTATTCAATAAAACATGGGAGCCAAATATTAGCAAATAAACCTGATTGATCCAGGGAGCGACAGAGGCAAGGTCACTTCACCCCCTTCTCCACCTCTTGGGTCCGGGCGGGGAGCACATCTTTTCAGCCCCACCTTATTCTCTGCATCCTTCTTTCTCCTCAGAGTCCACCAAAACAAATTCTCTATGGTCCACTTCATAGGCAGTCTCGGGAGTGAAAACACAAACAAATCTCTCACAACAGAGTACTTCATCACACTCTAAAAGTCCAAATAAGTTGAGTTCCAGGGTCCCCAAAATTTTAACCCCACAGTCCTCCTTCACCTGTGTGCAGTTGGCCCTTTTACTTACACTCAATTCAGTTACTGAACATCGACAGACTTTTCTTTCTTTTTTTTTTTTTTTATTTATTTTTTTTTCCATACATTGTTTTGTTTTATTTTTTCCATTCAAGAACATAATTAAAGATAAAAAAAATTTTTTTTCCTTTCTTCCCCTTCTCCCGGTCCCCTCCCACTACCCCCCACCCCTCCTCCCTCCCCCTTCTTCCTTGAAAGAGGGCATGGTGCCCTGCCCTGTTGGAAGTCCAAGG
>PVIU01023048.1:0-28191 GCA_004026605.1 Ondatra zibethicus | reverse complement strand
ACATGTGCTCAACTATGTTCATAGCAGCTTTATTTGTCATAGCCAGAAACTGGAAACAACCTAAATGCCCCTCGATCGAAGAATGGATAAAAAAATGTGGTACATTTACACAATGGAGTACTACATAGCAGAAAAAAAATAACGACAGCCTAAATTTTGCAGGAAAATGGATGGAACTAGAAAGCATTATTTTGAGTGAGGTAACCCAGACACAGAAAGACAATTATCACATGTACTCACTCATAGGTTGTTTTTAAACATAAGGTAAAGAAAACCATCTTACAAACCACAATCCCAGAGAATTTAGACAACAATATGGACACTAAGAGAGACCTACATAGATATAATCTACGTGGGAAGTAGAAAGTATAAAAAAACAAGATCTCCTGAATAATTTGGGAGCATGGGGACCTTGGGGGAGGGTTGAAGGAGGGAGGGGAGTGGCAGGGAGGGGAGCAGACAAAAATAAAAAAAATTAAAAATTAAAAAAAAATTCAAGTTGACAGTTTACATTAAATACTTAAAAAAAACCTGAGTTGTCATGGTGATATCACTGCTGCATGTTGCCATCGGTAGGGTATATTGTTTCTTCATCCCAGGACCCTCATTTAAAAATTTTTGCAAAAAACTAACAAAAATTCCTTACATAAAAGATAATCTGTAAATACAGAGTCCCTTAGAGAGATACGCTTACTCATGGACTCTCGTGTTTGTGGAACGCTCGAGCCCTTTCTCTTGGCTTTCCTTTCTGAACATTTCAGTCTGACATAGGCTCCATGGTCCTCAATCTGCATTGGTCGACCCACTTCCCATGGGAAATAATTAAGTCATGAAGAAGTGAGAGAGCCCAGACAGACTCCTTGCTTCTATCATTTGACGACCTAGAAAACGGAAGCAGGATTTCATCAAACTGAATCTGCTTCAGCCTTGACCTTGCGCTTCCAGTCTTCAGAAAAGTTAGAAATGCAATTTATATTGTTTATACATCACCTAGTCTGGTTTATTTAATTAGAACAATCTCAAAACATTAAGACATAGTCCAAAGGTGGGGCCAAGTACCGTGAAGAGCTCTTACTGGAAATCATGAGCGTGTCCCTTGGGGAGAAGGTCTGCTCCCATTAGGGAAGTGCTTTCTACATTGGTAGATATGTGAGGCTATCAGGCTGTCCATGAGGGGAAGGGTGGACTGTTATTTACTTCTAGGCCCAGTTAGAGTATAGGAGCACATCGTAGAAGACAGACACAACTTAGACCCAAAAGACGTATGAAAATGTCCAGCAGACAGCAGTTCAGGAAAGATACGATAGTTTAGATGGGATGATGTGAGCATCCACAAGAGCAATATGGGAGTCAGATGTAATAATATGAGCACCTTTCTTAAACTGCATCAGGTAATGGTCAGAAATGAAAGGAGTTCCATAGAGACGGCCAGTGAGACTGGGAAGAGTAGGGAGGCTATAACGCAGGAGCATGGGACAGTGAAGAATGTTGGTGGGCTAGTGAAGGTCTGCACAGAAGTTTTACACTTTAGTGTCCTTAGAAAGGTCTCACTGTATGTGTATATAATCCAGGCTTGCCTGGAACTCCTTAGTTTGGAAACACTGGGAATACAGGCATGGATTATTTCTACAATAAATTGTATTGCTTATTGGTTCTTATTATACATATTTATCTTCTCATATTTAATGCTTTCCAAAATCTCATACTTATCAATCATCCACTCTAAATTTTGTTTGGCAATTTGGATCGATTTTTTCTATTTGTAATGACAATAAGCATCATTATAGTTCCCATTTCATGATAAAGGCAAGCTGCAACAAACTCATGAACTTAGATCAAAAAGGAAGGAAGGTACACACAGGCTGCTTGTGTGGAGTGCTAGTAGACCTGAAGGTTAGGGGTCGCAGACTTCAAACTTATTTCTGTAAAAAGCATTAGTTTGTCTTTAAAAGGGATATTTGAATAAGCACCTCAATGAAGTCAAATATAAGCCCTTTTTGGTGAAGTCAAGAAGGCCTACTCATTGGCTTCTATCACAGAACAGTCTTTCTTGGGGAGTAGTGCAGACATCAGCCCATGCTAAATGCTCCCTCACTGATTTACCCTGCATCAGGGATGAGTTTCTCTGCAGTAACAGAAAAGGGAACACTGCAAGTGATAATTGGAGCAGGGTACTGGAATGTGGCTGAGGGAACAAAACCAATGCATGAGCAAGTAAGTGGGGTTAATGGTCCTTGACATAGGGTCAGGTGTAGTGAAGCATGCAGAGGTCTCATTCGGGCTGTGTATGTAATATTTATGGATCCCTAAGAGTTTTGGTTGAAATTTAACTTCTCAGAACTTTTAAACTATAGCCCCTAATCCTTTCACTCTTATTGTGTGGTCATAGGTTTGTGTTAGACAATGTCTGATTATTTTTATATAACCTAGTGAGAAATTATAAAAATAATTACAGTATATCAAACATAAAAATGTCATCCTAGAAACAGAACCAAAGGATGCTCCACCATGCCACAAGGACATGGGCTCAACTATATTCATAGGAGCATTGTTTGCCATAGCCAGAACCTGGAAGCAACCTAAACGCCCCTCGACCAAAGAATGGATAAAGAAAATGTGCTACATTTATACACTGGAGTACTACACAGCAGAAAAAAATAATGAAATCTTGAAATTTGCAGGCAAATGGATGGAGCTAGAAAACATCATTTTGAGTGAGGTAACCCAGACCCAGAAAGACAATTATCATATGTACTCACTCATAAGTGGTTTTTAAACATAAAGCAAAGACAACCAGCCTACAAATTACAATCCCAGAGAACCTAGACTACAATGAAGACTCTAAGAGAGACATACATGGATCTAATCTACATGGGAAATAGAAAAAGACAAGATCTCCTAAGTAAATTGGGAGCATAGGGCCCTTGGAAGAGGGTTGAAGGAAGGGGACAGCAGGGAGGGGAGCAGAGAAAAATGTAGAGCTCAATAAAAATCAGTAATTAAAAAAACTAGAAAATACACTTAAAACTGACTATTTTCAAAATTTATTCTGGAAATTTAATACTAAAGTGTTATCAAATCACAAGACATGCTGGAAATTTTGGCCCACAGTCATGCATCATCAAGGCTATTGCAGTAAAAGATGAGTTAAGAGTTCAACTCTGCTCATCAGCAGCAGGAAAGGTTTTACAGGATGGTATGGATAGAATCTTTGTCAATAATTTTTTGTTAATTGTTCTTGTCCAAGAGGAAACTGTCTAGTGTTTTACTGGAGGGGATAGAGTGCTACCTTCTCAGACCATGGGGGAAAGGCCACTATTTTCCTGAGTTAGGGACTATAAAACTGTCAAGAGAAATGGGAAAGATCAATATCTAAAAGGGAGAAACTGAGGGTTAGGGGTGGTGTTTTCAATTATACATTTTCTAAAGTAATTGTTCTCAGAAACAAAAGGTCCTGATATAACATAGAAAAAGAAGGACCCTTTAAGGATTTGCATAGCGGTGGGAACTCTTCCTGTTAGGCTAAGACAGAAGAGGACTTCTAACAAGACCCCTACACAGGATCCTACAGACTGTCTTAAGTCTGGTCCATTGTGACTTCAGAGATCTTGTGAGAGTCTGTTGGAATTTAATTAGGTCATCCTTAAAAGACTTGAAATTGACAGAATCACAGTGCTGCTCTTCAGAAGACCATTTTTTTTTCCTTACAACCATTTAATCTTTGGAAAGAACTTTGTATCAAAATGAACATTCTAAATGATTTTCATTTCAATGAAGGAAATTCTCGAGAAGTATGACTCCTTAGAAAGTCTAAGCTAAATTTTGAACTTGAGATCACACAGCTGGAAACAAGTTCTTATATTAAATCATAGTTCAGAAAGGATTTTTAAAATTTTACCCAATAATTTAACATCAATTTAGGAAATAAATGTCTGTAACTTATATCTGCACAGATTCACACACTGAACACCTGGAGATCACTTTGGGGAGTTGACTGAGATTCCTAGGGCTCTGTGCTTTTTCAGACTTGAGTATTGAGCATCTCGGGGTCTCTGCTTTCAATATAGAAAGTCAGGTCTTTCCCAGTTTCACATTGGTCTGATGATATGCTTTCTGATACAAATAATTTGCTAGAAGGTTTGGGTAAGAAGATGATCCAACTCCCAGCAAGCTGTGCCCTGGCTTTCTCGATGCCATGAACCTGGAGAGACAGGTGCCCACCCAGTGAGGCTAATCTAGGAACACCTATGCAACCCACCCATAAATTGGAACAAAGTAAAGCAGACTGGATGTACAGTGTGGTGATGCATACCTTTCAATCCAGCACTCAGGAGGTTGAGCTGGGAGTTTGAAGCAAAGCTGGCCTGGCATACCACTGATTCTGGGACAGGTTCATAGCACATAGACAGCAAGATGGAGAGACAGGGAAGCTTCGGCCTGAAATCCTTTTGCCTGCCTGCTGAGCCCCAGAGGAAGGATACAGAGAGACAGCCAGCCAGAATGAGTAGGCTCCAGAACACAGCTATGTTGGTCCCCTGGGCTGAGCCCAGCACAAAATAGTTAGATTCTGTGAAGAGGTGCACATGGACAGAATACATGGCAAAGCTCACTAACTGCTGGTGTTCCAGAAAGAAACAGGACTGTAGGAACAAGAGCTCAACTGACTGCCCTAGGTTTGCCTAACTCAAAGCTCCCCACTCCCAGCAGGATGACCCCAGAATCTGGGAGGGGCGTGATGACGTGGCTGGGTGTTACCTAGCGCATGCACAGCAGTGAGGGACTGGTTCCAAAAAGGATGAGGCATCTTGAGGCACTAAGAATGACTTCTCAACATGAATGCCATTCTCCCACCTGAGCACATAGGGACAGCGAGAAGACAGGTGGAACTGCACCCTCTCAGCCTTCCTAACTTGGTCAGAGGGCCCACTTGTGACACTAAATTTTCCTGGACCTGATATCACCAGATGATTTTTGAGTATTTTGGGTTGATTGCTCTGGGATCTTGGAATTGGTCTACGTCTGTGAGAGAGTTGAAGAACTGGAAGGGATGAATATCTGCTACCATGTAGTGATTTCTGCAAAGTTGATGCTGTCCTTCATCACACTCTCCAGCAGCCCTTGCTATTCAAGACCCAGGCTTCTGCTTTCCAAAGTGGCATTATCAGTAGCATGCTTCTGCCTTAGGCTCACAGCATCAGTGCAATGCAGGGGCTGTTGCATGTCAGGGGGTGCTAAAGGAAGGAGTGGAGGGTCTTGGTTTTCTTTTGCGCTCTCATGGGCACCTAAAGCTATCGATCGTTTGACTTTCATGTTATACAAGTTTTATTCTCTGTTTCAAGTTTGGAGCTGGAGGCAAGGTCAGGAATTCTGAAGTGCTTTAGATGGGGGCAGTTAATGACCTCTTCCCATCGGTAAGTGGGTAGTGTGTTAATCTGTCAGACCTCAATGCAGGTGTTTCAGAGATCTTGATTCTGCAGGAGATAAAGTATCTGACATGAAGCTGGCAATCTCAAGGACATCTTCATCTCCCTGGATGTCAAGAAAGAAGTCATTGCCCTAAGTGAAATGCTCCTCTCCCTTTACAACATTACAGAAATCAGGATTCAGCAACAGTGGGGATAGTATTCCTATGAGCTCTGCTTGAACAGTGTGGGCAACAGTGTCTGTTAGGAAATTTTCTATAGGACTCAAGAGGACAGTGAAAAACTGGTGAAATTGAAGTTTTCTGGGTTAGTGTAGGGAGCAGTGCTTGTATCGCCAATTTGTACTAACTGGGGAAGTATAAGACCTATGTTCTTCCCATACCCCGATGAAAGGGGTCAGATTGATGCTTGGTACTGGGTTGGATGACCCTGATTTGATGCACTGCCTGTTTTCCTGTGTGCGCACAGAATTCCTAGTGGATCTGGTTCAACATTTTCTTGAATCTGGACACTGCCTTTCTTTGCATTGCTTTGTCTTCATCTTACACCTGCTGTGATACTGCCTCATAACTGTGTCCTGGAACAGAAGTGATTAGAGGTAGAACCATAGACAGCTTCTCATGCTGGCCTTTGCCCTATTATGTGCAGACTCTATGTAAAGAGACAGAGTCATTTTGCATAGATCAGGCTGGCCTTGAAATTACAGAGATGGCCTGTCTTTGACTCTGAGTACTGGTATTATAGGTGTGTGCCAGCACTAAGAAGCTGGTCCTTACTCTGAGACTTGAAAGGGTTTTTTTTGATATATTAAGGATTTCATTTGTGTGTACTGTATTTATGAAATTACCCCTTCCTCCTTCTAACTCCTCTGTGTCTTTCCCACTTCTTCTATAATTCATGACCTTTTATTATTTATGTATAACTACTAAACACATGTATGTATATGAATTTATGTACACAATTTGCTGATACCATTTCATGTTGCCCATTGCTCATGGTTAGGTCTGACCTCTTGGGATTTGCTCACCTATCAAGGGGCTCACCCCTGAGTAAGATTGATTCTTGTTTAGTAACTTAATTATCTGTAACTCTTTTAGAGGTGAAGACTTATGAGAATTTCCCAATATGCTTGCATGTCAATTGGTGCTGTACAGAGAGCAGTTTATTGTGGAGTGTCCAGCCCAAGTTGACAATATCGAGCACAACCACTCCATGTAAGGCTCAGGGAACATTGTTGAAGACTGGATAGATGGCTAGAGTCAGAGGACCTGGGTGGGACATTTTCTGGGAGATGGAATCTTGATTGTATGACAGAGAGCCTGGGTCCAGAACAATCCCAACAACATGGTTGCTTAAACAAGGTTTGGGAAATGACAAAGTCTTGAGTGTTTTGATTCAAATTCTGTCATTCTCTATAACATTCAGTCCCTAACTACCTTCGTGTTCCTTTAGGATCATCTCAACAGTTTAACTGCTTGTATTACTATATTTTTTTATCCCTCCATCTTTGTACTATTTTTAGCACTCTCATCCAGTTCCTAGCGGATTGTTGTTCATGAAACAGCTTCAATATTTCTTCCTCTGCAATTGCTGTCTTCTCAGAGTCTGGTACCCTCTTAGTCTCTTCCCCATCCTCTTTTTATCTACTGTAGACTAAATACTCCAAGACATGGCAATCATTATCATTCTTTCTGTGCTTTTTAATTTAGTTTGTTTTGAGAAAGGAACTATGTGGCCCAGGTTAGAGAACTTGAGCTTATCTTCATATCTTCAACCTCTACATGCTATGATGACAAATGTGTTTCCCCATACCTGCTGTGAATATAACATTTATAACAACACTGAGTTCAAAATCTTTTTTTTTTTTGGAACTGAAGCAACTGTGCACAGGCATTTATTACCAAAACTTGGGGTCCAGTGGGTCTTCAAGAGGCAGAATCTTACTCAAGTTCCTTTTGGAGATAGCTGAATAATCCCTTCTTTCTCCTTCATCTTCTGCTCCCTCCCCATCCTCCTCTCCTCCTCCCATCTTCTTCATCCACCTCCACCTTCTCCTCTTCCTCCCCCTTAACAATCCCTTTTCTGTATGACAGAGCACCTAGAACTGATCCTTATGCTCCATCCTCCTTGCCCCAGTCCCACAAGTTACAAATGACAATATGAAGCAATTATTAGCAATAAAGAGGATGGAAGCTTCAGGTTCTGGAGTTTAGAGTTGGCAAGAAGTACTTCCCCAGTCTGTTTTCTGTACCTGTGGAGAACTACTCAAGACTGGTGGTGTCCAAAGCAGGAGGTGAATTCAGTTTAGAGGTTTCAAGGCTGAAAACTCACACAGCATACTTCAAGCTCTAGCTAGATGTACCTTGGCCCTTCTCGACACCTCCTGGTGGATGGCATCAAAACAGCAGGTATCGTTGCTCTCTTTTAAAAGGCTTGTTCTTCAACTGTAGCACTGAATTCAAAATCTTAATGTGGAACAGAAGTGGATGGAGACTGTCACAATTATGGTATGGAGTGCTAGATCCCTCCACACCCTTTTCATCTTTCTGTTCCTGTTTAGATTGGCACTGTCAATCTAAACTGATTTTGCTCCCTATTTACTTGCCTCTTAAGAGTCCACAGTACAGAGCTAAACCCTAGTGACACTGTTTTCTCCCTAATTTGGATTAAAAAAAATTGTCCAAAGTGACTTACTTAGTAATTACCAAAGCTAAATGTGACAGTCAACAAGAACTATCTATATCAATAGTATCCCTATTATTTAAAGGATTTAAGACTATGCTAAAATATTGTAAAATGTAACCAAAACAAACTTATTCAAGTTTCCCCACTTACCTGACATCGTCAGGGTAGGAAAGACAGCAATCCACAGTACAATGGGGCAGGGTAAATAGTCATCATTTTCTGATCTGCTGACGACTCACATGTGTGTCTACTATCAGAGAATACTAACCGGTCACTTGACACAAGTAACCTGAAGTGATCCCAATTCATTTACAGGCAGCTCCAGGGAAACTTCAAGATTCTACCAGGTTTGGAGGGAGAATGATATCATAAATCAGGCAGTAGTCAAGGTCAAGTTCAGCTTCTGAGCTAAAATATGGCACTAAGTGGAAAAAAAATCCCAGGAGTTCAACAACAGCCATGAGTGACTGGGTGAAACTTGCAAGCCTAGCATGAGAATCCTGCTTCCCAGGGCCATTCTGCTAGGAGATCATGGCAGTTCTCCTTCTAATGTTCATTGTTGAAACTATTCATAATCTGAGCATGCTATGTCGCTTTCCAATAGAACATATGCCAGCAGCACACACTGTACATACAGATAATAACACTGGAAAGAAAGAAAAATGACAATTGGGTTGAGGCAACTCAGCTGAGAAACTGTTTCAGTTGATCTGATTTGTAACCTGTCAGCACTTGCCCAGGATCAAGGGAAGAGATCACAGGTCTCCTTTGTGACTGTGTTGACAAAGGGCAGGGCAATGAGTATACCATGTAGAAAATGAGAACTCCAAAGATTTTCTTTTAGGGTTTCTTCTACAGGAGTCTTCCTTAGGTTTTGCTGGCCCAGGTTGGACTCACATCTCTCTTCTATAGTTTTTATTCCTTCATTGTAGGCTTTGATTCTTCTACTAACTTGACACTACAGCCTTATACTCATGGGTGATAGTGCTGTGAACTTCCATAAGCCATGGTCTTCAGCTATCATGCAGATGCTTAAAAATGGATTCTGCCATTAGAAGTGAATAATAGAGGGGCTGAAAGGGAGGCTGGCAACACATGTTCTCTTTTTCAACCTTTTGCTCCTGTTCTACTGCCCATATTTTCCTACCCCTGAATATTTTCTTGGGATAGGTTTTTCTTTGTAGCTCATGTTGGTCAAGATCTCACTGTCTCAGACTGACTTCAGACCCTTGTGAATTCTTTCCGTCTCTGCCTCCATTGCTCTAGTGCCCACATTTGAGCCACTGTGTCTACTTTTTCATCTTTTCCATAAGTGAAATAAGAGTGGTAGCTTCTGAAGCTTCTTCCCCCTGCAACAGCCTCTGTAGCATCTTAGGATTCTAGTGTCCTCTGTTACGCTTAGGTTTGAGACCATGATCATTACAGAAGAGAAAAATTGCAGAAAGAAAATGTTAATGGTCTCAGGGTGCTCGGTTACATGAAAGAAAGCAATGTAGCTTGTTGGTTTTATGTTAAAAAAAAAAGAAAAAAAAGAACAGCCAATTCCACATCTCAGTGTGTCTTCACAGACTGGAAAATGTTTGATATTTTGCAGGAATATAGGACTATTAGTTTCTTTTCTCATTTTATTTTGTGTTGTTTATCTCCTTTCCTCACTCACTAGTGGGGTCCTAGACTATGGATGGTGGCATGGGTCCAGCATGTGTTTATATACATTTCTTGTTCTAACTGCAAAGCACTAACCAAGATGACAATGTCTATTACAACTGATTAAAAATGACACCGGATCCAGGTAAGTTGTCCTCCAGCAATCACATAAGGTATTACAGTTTTCCTTCAAGACCCATTTCATACTCAGCTAAGTGCTATAGCATGCAGCTGCCTGTCCAGCTCAGCAGAACTATTCTTTCATGCAGTTTGTTTAATTTTGAATAGTGGTAGATAAAACTCTTCGGTAAGAGTCCTCTGTCATAGTGGGTATTGATTTTTGAAGTTTGTGACTTCATGGAAAGTTCTCCTTCTTTCAACTCTGGAGGGTGTCTGTGTTGGATGTACTAACATAGGTTAGCTGTCAATGGTTTTGCTTGTTTCAATAGTCTATGCCCTCCTGGTATTTAAAGTTCAAGTGGAGGATTATGGTTTTTTGTGATGCTTTTGTGTGTTCTAGTTTGTTTCCCTGGGGCTGTGATAAAACACTGAGAATATTAAATTGGGGGAGGAAAGGACACACTTCATCTTATACATTATAGCCCATTGTCTAAGAAAGTCAAGAAAGGAGATCAAGGCAGGACACACAGCAGAGACCACAGAGGAATAATGCTTATTGGTTTGCTTTTCCTGGTTTCATCAACTACCATTTTTAAATCAACTCATAGCAATTATTATTAATGATGATATAACACAGACATTACAGTAGGCTCATCTGATAAAGGTAGTTCCTCTACTGATGCTCCTTTCCTCTTTCCAGGTGCTTCTAGGATGTCCAGCTGACAAAAGTCAACCAGCAGTGTTTCCATGTCATTTTCTCTTAGCCAAAGTCAGTACAGTTTCTTTGTTCTGTCTCTTTAGTGTTTGAAGTAGCCTGATTTGGAAAATCCCTTTTCTGTGTTATGGGTTTGGCCATCTTCATGTTCTGTGATTCCCATTAATATCCCGGACTGGAAGATGACAGAGGATGGAGAGGAATTACTGATGGGGACAGTACATTTTGGGAGGTGTATGATATCCAGTTCCCACATATGGATAGACCTATGTTCATGATCATGTTAGAAAAGAAGCTATTTCAACAAGGATGAGGGTAGTGGACAGGACTTTAGTGGCTGTGATTATCCTATTGGTGGGGTATGGTCATTGTAAGCTATCAGTGAGCCAAATGACCATGTTCTTTAGACTGGGAAAACACTAAAGTAACCAAGAAAAGATAAGAGAATTGAAAACCATCTCTGTGGAGTAGTTGTTTCTTTGATACTGGAACTCTTTTTCCTGGAGGAGGAAGGAGACTCATGACTCAGAATCAGATATAACTCACAGATCCAGGAAAGCCAAACTGCAAGATGTACAAGATATCCCCTTGGCTTATAGAAGCATTAAACTTCCGCTAGAGACACTCAACACACCAATCCAGCTGTCTTTAGGTAATTCTGGGAGCACCATTGACCTAGTTTTCCCTAATTGTTAACCATGTGATGGCCACTATCTGCTTCAAAATCATTAATTTTAATACTAGTAACCCACTACATAGTCTCCTTTAAGTAATTCCATTAAAGATACTGGTTCAATAAGCTGGATTATGTGGAATCATCTCTAAGGTTCATTGTTGGTGTCCTATCTAGGGTAAAAAAGCCTTTGTTTATTTCTTTCTAGGAAAAGACATACCACAGCATCATGGAAAGACACAAGTGCCAATATTTGTGCTGAATGGCAGTTTTAGGAAAGAAACTGACAGAAAGTCAGTGCTGTGCTAATAAGCTTCTAATGGGATTAAATCCTCCAGAGCTGTGGAAGGCATATATGATATGACAGGTTAGGTGAGAAAAGACTAATGGCATGTGCAGCAATAGCCTCATAGTAAGCTGGGTACTCTTACCTTTGTCACAGGTATGCTGGGGGTAGCTATCACGTGTCCATCCCAGTCCTCTCTACACCCAGGAATGTATGAGTGAAGAAACTATAGCATTTTCAGCGACAATGTTGCCCTACAGTTTGTCAGAGCTGTAGAGATGATTTCAGTAGGGAGCTGGTGCTGAGCCCCATTCTTCCTCGTCAAGGTCAGGTGAAACAGCCTAAGTTGCTCTTAGTAAATTTCTATGGAATGGAGAGAGGCACAGTGGTACCGTTTCAGTGACCATATCCAGAGTTAAAGCAGATCATGGAGAATGGTTAGATCAGAGAACCTCCCTAAACTATTGCTTTCTACCATTCCCTTGTACACAAACCTTCCTCTCCAAAGGGCTAATATGATCCAGTTGGTAGGATCTATTTAGGCTGGCATTGATATTTTCTAGATGAGTAGCAATGGGCTACAAATAGCCCTTGTTAAAATGGATAGAATTGGTACTGCACAGATGCTGGTCACTCTGTGTCGATGGGTTATATTTTGTGGTCAGTATAATGGTACCATCTGAATGCCTTTTACATTTGAGACAGCATGTAGAAAAACAATGAAAATAGCAGCTAAAGAATTTGGAAGATGGTCTCCTGGTGGTTGGAAAAAGACTTCTGGAAGTTATCTGTTTGTTAAATGAAATCCTAGTGCACAGGATTGCTATCTCCATATGTGTTGTGCCAAGCAAGAACACAGAGGTCTCCCACATCTTAAGGTTTATTGCCAGTGGTGTTGGCTTCATTCCAGAACTGGATGACTAGACCCGATTGCTGAGTCATTGGATTTTCTGTTTGCAGGACGTTGAAAAATTATGTTACCACTTACATGGGGGCTTCTTCTCCTTTCCTGCTTTCTGCTTTTAAAGACCTAGAAAGTTTTTCTCAGATCATTGAGGATAATGTAATTAAAATAATTAAAGAAAGCAGTCCTTGTCAGTTGAAGACTCTATGTCCTACACTATCAAAATGTCATGAAAGATATACTCAATGGTACAATGAAAGTACAGTTGTTAAGTGTACAACAAACAGTCTTTAGATTGGATTTGAAGTCTGTTGGACAGGAGGGAACTCACATCTTGTACTGTGGGCAAAAGCAGAGATCCCATGGTTGATGAAGCCAAAGGTCCTAATGTAGAGCCAACTCCACATTGCTTTGTTCATTGTTTTGCTGGATGAAAAGGATGGACCTGTCTACCTCTCTTTTAAATATTTGTGCTTGTGCTTATAGATTAGTACAATTGTTGGGCCCACTGTTACTACTTTCAAGTTGGACAACCTCATCTAATTAGTCCTACTTACTGATAGAGAGGGTTGTGGCAGTTTAGGCAGCTGAAACACAGTGATTGTTCTGGTAAAATAATATTCTACTGTTCAGAAAAGCATCATGTGTGAGTCCTTCCAAGGATCATGACAATTGTGGTAACAACAGAGGAAATAATTGAAAAAGTCAAGAAGCCAGATTAGAGTACTATTTTTTTTTTTTTTTTTTTTTTTTTTTTTTTTTTTTTTTTTTTTTTTTTTTTTTTTTTTTTTTTTTTTTTTTTTTTTTTTTTTTTTTTTTTTTTTTTTTTTTTTTTAGAGTACTATTTTTTTCTTTGCTATTTTTTCACCAGGTATAACATTATCATCCAACTGTGAATCTTTAGTAGTCATTATACTATTTGGAGACTGTGAGGAGTAGTTCAGTGGAACAGTACATGATGGGTAGATCTATGCAATGGAGCAGTTAACACCACCTAATACAGAAAGTAATTGGGGGTTACTATCAATTCCTGATCTGGGATTCCAGCTATTTTTGTATGTAGTCAATAATAGTCAAAATCTTTCCACTTGCTAGAGAATATATGAATTGGCAAGTTAACTCGAAGTTGGGTACTGGATGGTATAGCTTGTGTAAGGTCCCTTCCCTGGGGTAGATGGTTGGAAAGATGAAGAGTTTTTGGGGTCTCTCATTTTCCTATAAGTAAACCTTAATCCTTCCTTTGTCAATTTGCTTAATAAACTACAGGTGAGTACCTCACAATTGTGCCTCCTGAGATGCTTTATTGTAAATACCTTTCTATTTTAAATAAATTCAAGCTCTAGTTTTTATTGGCTTGTTCTGAATTATTTTCTTTGTAGAAAGCATGGATCCAATTTTATGTGAGTGATATCCCTACCTGATTAAGGAGAGATTGGACTCCTGTAGGTGACAGTGTGCAGCTGGGTTTTTATTCCTTCTTCCATCAATGAGAGAGAAAGTATGATATTACTTTGAAAAATGACTTTATTTCCTCTATCATATCTTCAACACCTGAGATTTTTTCTTCTATCTCTTGTATTCTGTTGGTGATGCTGCCATCTTTAGCTTCTGTTCTCTTCTCCATTACTAGAATTCCCTTGGTTTGTGTTTTCCTTATTGTCTCAATTTTAGTTTTCAAGTTTCTGTTGTCTGATTTTTTTCCACTTGATTTACTTAGCTTTCTTTAAGGAGTTTATTGATCTCTTCCAATTTTGTGTTTGTTACTTTCTCAGTTTCTTTAAGGGAATTTTTCATTTCCCCTTTAGGGTCTCTATCATCTTCACAAAACTATTTAAAGGTTGTTTTCTTGTGCTTCCACGGCATTGCAATGTTCATGTATTGCTGCTGTAGGATCACTTGGTTCTGGTGGTGCCTTTTGCCCTTTCTGTTGTTGAATAATATTCTTATGCTGGTGCTTACTCATCTGTCCTTCCAACTGGTGTGGATTGTACCTGAGCCTCTGTAGTCTACTGGGGTTATGGGGGAGTGTTAGCCACTGGGAGGATCAGGTATGTGGGTTTGGGTGACTGAATGGGTCTTTGGGGCAGTCTTTTAGATCTTATATACATGTAAACCACAGTCAGTGAGTTAGACCGGTTCCTGTTGCCTCTGCAAGATGTAGAATTCTTAACTACTTCTCTAACATTATGTCTGCCTGCACACTACCATGTCCCACTGTTGAAGACTGGTCTTCAACAAAAAACACTTCTTGCCAGGGTAGAGGCATGGGAATTGAAGAAATATAAGTGACAGATATGAAGACATAAAAATAATAAGACTGAAAACATAGGATCGTATTGGAAGGGAGTTTCAGGGATTATTCCGATCCCGAAAATCACCTGCATTTATTTTTCCACAGCCTTTATATGAAATGTAAACTGGGGGAGAAAGTAACAAAGGCTTCATTAACATAACAGCATGAGACTTCCCATGATCAGCATTCTGTTGCCTAGGTAGCAGGATGACTCAGTTCAGGGACACTTGATCAACACTTGGTAAAGGTAGGCAGAAAACACTTCCTCCCCAGGTGACCTCATAATTACAACGGAAGGAGCAGAGGTACAATGGCATACCCTGGCCAACTGTCAGGATGACGCCAAGTTTACTTAACTTTAAAAGAGCCAGGCAACCACCTCCGTGTTGGAAAGTACAAATTGTGCCTATTAGTCTCCCAAATTCTCTGACCACCAGACAATGGTGAGAAATGGGACTGCATCTCAACATAATTAAATGTTTTGTTAAGAGTTGCTGTGGTCATGCTTTCTCTTCACAGCAACAGAAACCCTAACAAAGATACTATCGTAACATAATTTAGGTTTTATAACTATGGAACACTCACAAACAATCAATGTCTGGTACATTGCAAACAAATATTTTTCAGTATTCTGTCCCCATCCCAATTCAGGCAAAATACTTATTTCTGTAGTATTATTTTAAAGTTAGAGAATTTCACTTGTAGGCATTGATGGTTAAATCAAATGAGAGAAAAAACATCATGGCATAACATCTCTGTGATACAGCTTAGTATGTGTGTTTTAAATACTGTGAAGAGAATATTTAAATAAAAACCAACTGAAAAACAAATTCATCTCATGATAGTGTTTGCTTATGTGGTTATGATTGCTATTGCCAGAAACTGTAATAGATAATTATTTGCTTACTAATCTAATTAAACTATGAACAAATGCTGAAAAAAATTGTGAGGAATTCTGAGTAGGGTTTTGGGGCCCTTTTTCTGGGTATTATTTCATGGAAATAGTCACATTGCTTTTAGCCATTATTTTATGTCTTCAATGATGAAGAAAACTGGAGTCATTTTTGCCATAAGGATGTATACACTCGAAAAGAGAGTGCAGTGGTTTAATAAAACAAGCGGACACATATTACCAGATGTATGAATCCAGGCTCTCAAGAAAAATAGGACTGATATAATAAATACAATAAAGACTTATTAGATTGCCATATAGAATTCTGACTGGATAGTCTAGCAATGGATGTATGGCATGCTGGAGAGGCTGAAAACTCTGTAGCTATATAATCAACAAAGCTAGAGGCCTGGAGGATGCCTGAAGAGTCTCCAGTCTTCAGTCCACACTGGAAAGCTAGAGGCCTGGAGGATGCCTGAAGAGTCTCCAGTCTTCAGTCCACACTGGAAAGCCAAGGGAGTTGGGTACTAATATCAACAAAGAAAGGTGACAGCAGCAAATCCACCATCATCATCATCACCATCACCATCATCATCATCTTCACCAGCAGCTGCAGCAGCAATAAGATAGAATCTTTCTCCAGCAAGAAGCAAAGACAGGCAAGGAGCAGCATCGTCCCCCAACACACACACACACACACACACCTGGACTTCTATATATCTGGGCCACCAAAGGAAAATACCACCTATTCTGAGAGAAGGTTTTCTTGACTTCATTACTTCATTCTGAAAAGTCCTGGCATACCTTCCCAGAGCCATAGACAATGGATTCCAGGTCCATTCAACTTGATAGTTAAGGTTAATAATTACACCAAGAAACAGTAAGAAATATTCTGAAACTATGTCCTCACTGAAAAAGTTCTTTAGGTTTCTACTCTTACAAGCCCCGTGTGTCAGTTTGTAGGCTCACACTCACACCCATCTTATCTCTGAGGCTAACTGTGTCCTTGCCTACTTTAACTTTTTATCTCATCATCAACAGTCAGGAAGTTTCTTCTTTTAACCAATAACTATTGGCATTCCCATGTCTAACATGGTTTACTCTTCCTTATCACATGGGTAGCTAATTCTTGGCACAATTTCCTTGAATTCAGGCTTTGCTAAATTCTCTGTGATCAGAAGAGAGCCCTTGCCTAAGTCTGACACTTTAAGTCCATTCCCAAATGAGGCTACGTGTGATAAAATTGTCAAGCTTTGGATTCTGTATTGGCTACTCTGTATTTGCTTTGTTCTCAGTCTCTTATGTGTCATCTGAATGTCTGTCCTGGAACCTGTTTCTACCAGTGCTCATGTTTCTTCCTAGTCTTGCTGTACTTGGCATATAGTTCAGTGTATTTATTTATAATGTATCAACAAATGAATAAACAAATCAATAAAATGAAAACCAACATTCAAGTAATGGAATGAGGCAGGGAATTTGGAAGTTGGTTAAGTATTCATCAGCCTAATATTTGTGAATCAGTCATAAATCTATATTCTTTAGATTTTTTTGTTTTTTTTGTTTCCTTTTTAAATTATGGCAATCCCAGTTCCCCCTTCCTCCTATTCTCCTGCTCTTCCATCTTCCCTCATCTGTTCCTCAGAGAGGTTAAGGCCTCTCCTGGGAAGTCAGCTAAGTCTGTCCTATCACCTCATTGTGGCAAGACCAAGTTCATATCCACCTGCCCCTCAGCTACGCTGAGCAAGGTATCTCTCCATAAAGAATGAGATCCACAAAGTCAGTTCATACATTATGGTTACATCCTGGTCCCACTGCCAGTGGCTCTATCTACTACCCAAGTCACACCATTGTCACCTGTATTCAGGGTACCTAATTTGGTCCTATGCTGGTTCCCCAGTTGTCTGTCTGGAGTCAGTAATCTTCCACTATTTCAGGAAAGCATATTCTATGAGTTTCCGCATCATGATCTTGACCCCTTTTTTCATATTATTGCTCCACCCTCTCTTAGGCAGGATCACGGCCCAATGGTTAGTTGTGGATCTCTGCATTTGCTTCCAATCTATTTCTGGAAGAGGGTTCTAGTTTTTCTGGGGTTTTGGACTATAGGTTGATTATCCTTTGTTTATGTCTGGTATCCACTTATAAGTGAGTACATAGTTTATTTGTCTTTCTGGGTCTGGGTTACCTCACTCAGGATGGTTTTTTTCTAGTTCCGTCTATTTGCCTGTAAATTTAAAGATATCATTGTTTTTAACTGCTGAATAGTACTGCACTGTGTAAATGTACCACATTTTCTTTATCCATTCTTTAGGTTATTTCCAGGTTCTGGCTATTATGAATAATGCTGCTATGAACATAGTTGAACATTAGGTGGTAGTGACACACACCATTAATTAGAGCACTCAGGAGGCAGAGGCATGTGGATCTCTGTGAATTCGAGGACAGCCTGATCTACACAGTGATAAATCTTTATTCTGGATAGCATCAAATGCATGAAGTCAAGCTTTGGATATAAAATAAGTCCCAAGAGAACCCTTTACAACATCTAAGACTTCAAAATTGACTAGATTATAGATTTCTGAATTTGAATTATAAATTTTAATCAAGCCCAATTTAGCAGAAATTATCTACAACGTTTTGGCTACTGTTCTTATATAATAGATTTATAAATCAGATATAGAATATAATGTAAATATTGGCTTACATTTGTAATAGTCTCCATTGTTTAATGATCATTGCCAAATGTTGTCATTTAATGTATTGGATACCAGCTAGTGAAGCCAGAAGATGCTAAGACAGATGCTCTAGGAACGTGAACCGCAGCTTTTCTAGTGCTGTCTATTTCACTTCTTTAGAAATCGGCATTTCTTCTCCTGACAGGGACAGTTATGATGGTGGCCCAACATAAAACCTAAAATTATTTAAAATACTACATTTTTGTGAGTTAGTTTTTTAACTTGATAGTAAGGTTTTGTAGCATGAAATTTGTAGATGATAATGCTTATCATTATCATTATTAAGATTGGATACATGAAACATGTTTCATGAAACCCTTGTTTTATTGGTACGCAAAAGCCCAATAGTAATTTTGATTTACTTTGGGCCTAATTGATTTATTTTAATAACAATTAATTACATTCTATGGAAAGTTTCTGACTTGGTGTAAACTCTCAATGAAGACAAAATGGTAGTAACAAGCTCGTAAATAAATCCAGTATTGAAAAGGAAAGGGCAAAGAGCATAGTCAAGAGCCAGTATAGATAGATCTTGCTCTCTGATCCATCTAGAGTCAGCCTTCAGAATAGGATTTATTAACATGCAAAACTCCTCTACATTATGTTAGAAGTTATGGAATTTGAAATAAATCTAAAGATATCACTCCAGGTACTGCACACAAGCTTCCGTAGGTGGACTTTTTCTGGTTATACCCTGTTGGTCTCCATCTCAACCAGCAGATGTCAGCACTGCATGCGTTACTGTCATTTTATTATTTTATTATGACCCCCCAGGGAAGTATCATAAATAAAGGGATAGGCATCTAAAGAATAAGGGAACAGTATAATGCAATATGATACAATAATTAAAAACAAATAAATCTGATTATAACAAATACGGTGTTTTCTTAAACGAGTGAGAAATTGAGAGGATCCAGATTGGAGGAGAGGAGAGGTAGTACTGGAAAGGAAGGGAAAACTGAAATCAAGATCTGTTATATGAAGAAGTTCTATTTTCAATTAAAGAAAATTTACAAAGATAACAGTACAATAGGAAACTTGTAAGGCTCATGAGCAAATCTACCTTGTTAGTGAATACATATGATACTTTCATATTGCAACTTTTCATAGTTTGTGTCTAAAATACTACTTAAGTTTATGTATTGCTTATGTGTTTTATCTGAAACTCTGATCCTCAACACAAAAAGACAGAACCATGAGTAAAAGTAAGACAGGTCAAGGTACCCTGCCCTGTGGGAAGTCTAAGGCCCTCCCCCCTTACATCTAGGCTTAAGAAGGTATGCATCCAAATAGAATAGGATCCCAAAAAAGCCAGTACATGCAGTAGAGACAAATCCCAGTGCCATTATCATTGGCTTCCCAAAATCACCCTGAGTGACGTAACTCAGACCAGAAAAATAAACATTGTATGTACTCACTCGAAAGTGGATATTAGCTGAAAAGTAAAAGATAACCATGCTGCAATCCACAGACCAGGGAAGTTAGGTAACAAGGAGGGCCCAAAATGGGGTGGGTGTGAAACACATGAATCTGCTTGGGAAGGGGAAATAGAAGGGATCTCTGGGTGGACTGGGGGCAGGTGGGGATGGGAACATGAGGTATCAGGTTTGGGGGTGGAGGAGAGAAGTACTGAAAGAGATGAATGGGAGGAGGAGGCTTTTGGGGGTCAGATAGAAACCTGGTGCAAGGAAAGCTCCCTTGACTCTACAAGGTTGACCCAGCTAAGACTGTGGGTTTGTAGTCGGAACTGATCATCTCCTGGGATCAGATTGGTGACTGCCCCAATTGCCCTCAAGGAGCTGTCATCCAGCGGTTGATGGAAACAAATGCAGAGACCTACAGCCAAATACTAGGCTGAACTTGGGGAATCCTGCTGAAGAGAGGGAGGAAGGATTTTGTGAGTCAGAGGGCTCAAGGACATCACAAGAAATCCACAGAAACAACTGATCTGGGCTCATGAGAACTCACAGAGTCTAAACCAGGGAGTCTTCATGGGACCCACGTAGGCCCTCTACATATATGGGGCAGTCATGTAGCTTGGTTTAATTGTATGACTCCTAATAATAGGACTTGGGGCTGTCCCTAATGCTTTGGCTGGCTCTTGGGAACCTATTCCTCATACTGGATTGCCTTGCCAAACCTTGGTATAAGGGGAGGTGCTTACTTTTATCTCAACTTGAAATGCCATGCTTTGTCCATACCCATGGAAGTCCTGCCCCTTTCTGTACAGAAACAGAGGAGAAATGGATTTGGAAGTGGTGGAGGGGGAGGGAGAGAATGGGACGGGAGGAGGAAAGGGGACCTGCAGCCAGGATGTAAAATGGATTAATTAAAAAAAATGACTTATAAAGAAAAAAAGTAAGACAGGTGCTAGGTCTCCTTAGCCTCGTTATTCCTCAGGGAAAGGTGAGTGCCCTATCTGCCTGTTTGGCAGCCGCATGACACAGGACAATCAGATGCGATAGGGAGTCAAGTCAAAGTAGGAACTCAGTTTATTACTGTGAGCATCAGCTTATATAGGTCAACTGACATCCTGTGATGTAGGGATACCTCCAGCCAATGAGAGACAGCCCAGCCCTCCCTCTGGCTGAAGGGGCATCTACCTAGTTTTTGCTGTCTTGTCCTCACGCGGTTTCCTCAATTCGAGCCAGGCTCTGTCCTACAAGACTTGAGGTACAGGCCCTGAGATAATTTTGGTTCAACAGACAGGAAGTGACAGCCATTGGACAATCGCTCATTTTTTAGGGATAGTAACACGTGACGTCTTCAACTGCAAACAAAAGCATTTCAGATAAATCAGTTAACATCTGGCAACTTTTGTCCCTTTACTCAACATACTATTTAATTTGGAGCTATTCCTTTTATGTATAAAAATGTTATGAGTTACAATTTTATGCAATTATTATGGATTTTGCTAAGTTATGAAATACAGATGAAGTTTAATGAACATATTGATTGCTGCTACCAATCATAAAAATTCACAGAAATGTTTCAACAAGTCTAGAGCATTTATTGGGAAGAAAAACTCAAACCATTATGTTCTTCCCATGTAGCCAGGTCACCCACATTCTGAAATTTATTTTTGCTTTTAATTTTTAATTAATATACAAAGGAATAGATTTGTAATATTTTCACACACAAATAAAATTAGAAATTTTCTAGTCTGTGTTCATTTCAGAAATACCCCTCAAAATAAAAGATCCCTTTATAATTTTTAATGTCAAATTATAATAGCTAAGGTATCTCTTCAAATTTGTTTCTCTCAATTCCCATTCTAAGTCCAATATGGTTTGCCTAAAACACTCTAGAAAAATATGTTAAGTGAATCATTCTGCTACATTCAAATTTATTGCACTTATTTCTTTATGAATCAAAATGTTTACAAATAAAGGGCACAAGCTATACCTTATTAAAAGACACTTCCCAGTGAGTTATTTTAGCTATTACTTGAATATCAATGTTCTAGGCTATAACATTTTAAGGCATGATTTCAAAAAGGAATTCTAAATTATTTTTTATGTGTATGTGTCTGTGTGAATGTATGCAAAGTGTTTGTGAACAACCATGAAAGACAGAAGATGCTATCACTTTCCTTAGAGTGTGTCAGATGGTTTTAAGCTGCTTGATGAAGGTAGATACACCAAATTTGGGTCATCTGAAAGAACAACAGGTGCTTTTAACCAGTTAAACATTTCTCCAGAATCCAAATATAACTTTTAAATAAATTCATTTGTTTATTACTTAATGAAATGGACATTCTTTCAAGAAATCTGATTGACAAATCATCAGAAATATTTTTATGCTATACTTGTAGATGTCATGATATCTGGAATCTTTAATAAAATTCTTAAATTGTTTGGTGAAAGTTCACTGCCTCTATTAAGCTGTGCCGGCCTAATGATTATAATTTTTGTTGGATCTTATAAAATTGTGGGGAGCTTTGGAAGACATAACATAGAAAGACAGGGAAGTTAGTAAGGACATTAACTCTCATGAATACTTAAAGAAGAGAGGTGATGACAAGAAAAAATAAGTAGAAATATTGTGAGCCAATGGAGAAACAACCTAAACATATACTGTGGGAGGTTCCTTTAGGGTAACTGAAAACAAATCCATACCTTGTTTTGTGTTGTGGGTCTTACAGTAATCTAAGCCTAGTATGTTGAGTCTTTTTTTTTAATGTAGTGGCATTGAAAATAATCTAGCATTCATTTGAAGTAATTTCAGCAGATAATTGTATGATTAAAATTTGCCTCATGTACTGAAGAAAATGATATTTCTATTATCCATTTGCGTCTTTGACCCATTTATCATGTAAAAGTTTATTCCCTGCTGAAAGATCACATGGTTCAAAAAAAGAAAAATCAAATTCTTGACTTTTCATGCATGCATTTGTAAAAATCCTGTGGATAAGTGAAAATGAGGGAACATCAATTAGAAGCATATGCAAAGTGTTATGAATTAATTATATGCTGTGGTTACAAACATGAATGTCTTATATAATCTTGTATCATAAGATATTTATTTTAAGAAAACCTTAATTTTTGTTAAAAATAGATAATATTGGTTTTATTTATTTGAATAATACAGTTTTCAGTTGATTTCATATTTTCAACCTTGTTCTAATATTTGTGCAGGATTTATAAGAGTTAAAGATTTGATAAATAATTTCTCATTAATTTCTGATAAATTTTTCAAATGTATCCAGGAACTGAAACAAGTCATTCTGAAAAATGTCATGGAAAATGTTTTTTCTTAAAAGTTATACTATATTCAAATATACTTTTAACTGACTCCCCAAAGTTAGGTAACTACTTAATCTTCTCATGGGTATGTTATGCCTTCATTTTCATTGAATTCCAGCAAGGCTTTAGTTTCTTTCATTATTTCTTCCTTGGTCCAGGGATGATTTAATTGAGCATTGTTAAATTTCCGTGAGTTCTGTAATTAGTGTTGTTGTTGAATTCTAACTTTAAATCATGGTGTTTCAATAAGATATGGGGGTTATTCCGATTTTTTTTTTTATATCTGTTGAGGTTTGCTTTGTTACTGAGCATGTGGTCCATTTTATAGGATGTTCCTTGAGGTGCTGAGAGGAAGGTATATTCTTTTGTGTTTGCGTGAATGTTTAATAAATGTTTGTTAAACCATTTTAGTCATGACGTTTGTTACTTCTCTTAATACTCTGTTAAGTTTCTGTTTGAGGACAGTGGGGTATTGAAATCTCTTATTAGTGTGTAGGGTTTGATGTGCAATTTAAGTTTTAGTAATATTTCTTTTACATATGTAGGTGCTCTTGTATTTGGGGCATAGATGTTCAGGATTGAGACTTCATCTTGATGGATTTTTCCAGTGATGAGTATGAAATGTCCTTCTTCATCTCTTCCGATTGATTTTAGTTTGAAGTATATTTTCTTAGATATTAGGATAGCTATATCCACTTGTTTCTTGGGTCCATTTGATCAGATCTTTTCCCAACCTTTTGCGCTGATGTAATGTCTGTGTTCAAGGTTGAGGTTTGTTTTTATACACAACAGAAGGATGGATCCTGCTTTCATATAAATTTGCTAGCCTGTATCATTGTATAGGTGAATTGAGAGCATTGATGTTAAGAAATATTAATGACCAGTGATAGTCAATTTCTGGATTTTTGTTTGTTTGTTTGTGGAAGTGTCTCTGTGTTTCTCTTTTTTGGAGTTTGCTAGTGTGAGCTTATCTGTTGCCTGTGCTTTTTTAGGGTTCAGTTAGCTTCCTTGGTTTGGAGTTTCTTTCTAGTACTTTCCATAAGGCTGAGTTTGTAAATTGGTGTTTTTAAATTTGTTTATTTTTTTTCATGAAATATCTTATTTTCTCCTTCAATGGTAACTGAAAGCCTCACTGGGTAGAGTAATCTGGACTTGCGTCAGATGTCTCTTAGCATCTGCAGCACATCTGTCCAAGCCCTTCTGATTTTCACGGTTTCCATTGAAATGTCAGGTGTACTTCTTCTGATAGGTCTGCCTTTATATTTTACTTGGCCTTTTTCCTTTGCAGCTCTTAATATTCTTTCTTTATCTGTATATTTTGTGTTTTGATTGTTATATAGTGAGGGAACTTTTTTTTGGTCCAATCTATTTGGTGTTCTGTAAGTTTCTTGTACTTTCATAGGCATAGTCTACTTTTGGTTAGGAAAGTTTTCTTCTATGACTTTGTTGTATAAATTTTCTGTGCCTTTGAGGAGGAGTCCTTCTCCTTATTCTATCCCTATTATTCTTTGGTTTGGTCTTTTCATGGTGTTCCAGATTTCCTGGAAGTTTTGTGTTAAGAATTTGTTGGAATTACCATTTTTTGAATGATGAATCTTTTTTCCCTATTGTATCTTCAACACTTGAGATTCTCTCTTTCAATGCTTGTGTTCTGTTGATTATGTTTGCATTGGTAATTCCTGTTCATTTACTCAGATTTTCCAATTCCAGAATTCTCTCAGTTTGTGTTGTCTTTATTGCCTCTATTTCAGTTTTCATGTTTTGAACTGTTTGAACTGCTTATTTCACCTGTTTCATTGTATTTTCTTGAGTTATTTTAGATAATTTTTTTCTTCCGTTTTTTAGTCTCTTCCTCCATTTCCTTAAGGGAATTATTCATTTCCTCTTTAAAGGTCTTGATTGTCTTCATAAAATATATTTAAGATCCTTTTCTTCTGCTTCTTGTTTGTTAGGATGATTAGGTCTCCCTGTAGTATGACCACTGCGTCTGATTTTACCATGTTGCATTTTAAGTTGTTGGATGAATTTTTGCATTGGTGCCTATCCATTTCCTCCTCCAGTTGGTGCCGGTAGTGTATTTGCCTTTTGCTGCCATCCATGCAGTTGTTGTCTGTGTCTTAGGGAGCCGCTCTTGGTCTACTCTGTGTACTACTACTCTGTAGTGTCTAAGGGAACTGCTCAGGTTTCTCTTGGCATGCTCTCTTGGTTTGCTCTGTGCAGTTTTAGCCTGTACTTCAGAGTTCCTCTGAGGTCACAGGAGATGGGTGGGTTTGGGGGTGGGGTGGGCCTTGTAGTTTACAGGGTCTGATATTTGTGGGTATATGTATTGGAGCAGCTTACTTGCAGGAAGCTTGCCTACTGGTTGACTTTTGACGTTAAGGCAGGTGGGAGATGGGGCCGAGGTTATGCCCCAGTACTAAAATCCTAGATAGTAGGATGTCCATCTGGCTGGCTGATCACTCACCTCTTGGTTCACACTGTGCAGTTGCAGCCTGTCATAACAAACTTTTTTGATTCTATGTTTCTTCAGGCAAACTGTGAGTTTTCTTCACATAATAACTATATGGATCATCCATTCTGAGAAGAATCTAAATCCACCTTTTGATAGGCAGAGAGATAAGTGAGGATAGTTGCATAAAAGAAGAGGAGAGGCAGAAGTGGGGAGAGGGGGAGAAATAAGGAAGGAAAAATTATTTAGACATAGTTACAAAAATTATTTTATTTAGTTCTATTATGAGCCTTATCTGGTTCATATAGCTATTTTTTGCCAATGTAATATACTTAACTGATAATTTTTAATTAAATTAAATTAACATGAAAGGACACAAATTCCAATGCATGTAACAGAATTTTAAGTCACTTTAGAAATGATTCATTTACCTTAAACTTGAATGCCAAGAAAATACTAAACCATGGAATTTATTGCAATGCATTCTTTAAGAATATGATAAACAAATATCAAAGGCAGTTCACAAAACTACTTATAAGAAGACTCTTCTGGAGTTAAGCAATTTTACAATCATAGTATGTATTAGTATCTACTAATATCTACTGACTCTTGATCTTTTCCTTATTAATTAGAAGGGAAAAATAAAATATTGAATTTGCCCCCTTATTGTTTGTTTTTTAAAATCTGTAGCCCACGTTTTGCCAAGATCTTGACCTGGTTATTTCATTCCCTTCATAGTACACTGGTTATACACAATTGCACATAACTCTGTATACTTTGTGAGCATTATAATACAGATAAAAATTTCTAGAGTTAAGATCTTGTAAAATTCCTCATCCATGTCATAGTCTATTTTCTGTTACTACAACAGAATATGGCAGACTTTTGAGTTTGTAAAGAACAGACAAGTAATTGCAAACAACTGCAGAAACTGGACAGCCCAAGATCAGAACACAACATGTGGAGAAGGCCTAAGTTTTGCTTCATCCCACTCAGGTGAGAACAGAGAGGAAAGTAGAATATGAATAACATGATCTTGTCCTTTCTTTAGAATAATAATCCTACAGTTAACAAGCTTTCAAGATATCATTAATCCACCCAGATCTTAGATGCCCTTCTCTTAAAATATCATAACAGCCATCAATTTCCAACTTAAGTTTTGAGCCATAATAGTCTTCACAATAAAATCCTACTATCCCTAGCCTTTACTATCTTGCACACACTAAATAAGTTGAGTGACTCTTAAGTTATTATGTTTTAGAATAGCCTAATTTTAATCCATTGTTATTTCATTGTAGCTTTTTTCCTATTGACAAATATCTCACTTTTCAATGGAAAACTGAGTGCCAAAATTTGTTCACTCTGATGGAAGTATTTTTTCTAAATTCTGCACAAGAAATATATTAAGGAAATAAAACAATCTTTAAACTGTTGTTTGGTAATGTCCTTGAACACTGTAAAGTTTATCACTTGTATTGGTTTAATTAAACACTGACTGGCGAGTAGCCAGGCAGGAAGTATAGGGGGGAACCAGACTAAGAGAATTCTGGAAAGGGAAAAGGAACAGAGTCAGTTACCAGCCAGATGCAGAGGAAGAAAGATGATAATGCCTTACTGAGAAAAGTTACCAGCCATGTGGAAAAACATAAACAAAAATTATGTGCTAATTTAAATTGTAAGAGCTAATTAATAATAGCTAATAGGCCAAATAATTTATAATTAATATAAGCTTCTGTGTGTTTTATTGGAACTGAATGGCTGCAGGACCAGGTGGGACAGAAACTTTTGTCTACAGTGAACTGTCCTGAATTCTTGACGTAATAGATTTTATCACCCAAGAATTTAAAGGTATTTAAAAATACATGTAAAATGTTTTCTAAGAAATCTAGAAGAATAATAATTTCATTTCTTATTCCTCCCAACAGAACTATTAACTTTAATAACGACTCACAAATAGCACTATCTTTGTGGGAAATTGTGATGAAGTATAGAGGTCTCATGAAATTACTGAAACAAAATTCTGTGGATTGGCTCATTAAAGATGGTTTAACTAAAGATTTTTACTATACCAGAATCTCCTCTTCCCCATGTGACATATTTTACTCTCAAGTAGCATGACTTAGAAATAATAACATTAAAATTATAACTGAAATTTTTTAAACATACAATATAGGATAATGTAAATTGTGTCATTAATAACAGAATATTAGACATTGCACAGAAATGTACTTTTTTATCTGGTTCAAGTTAACTGTTTTGGCATGAAACAGATTTTATTTATTTTTATTTATTTTTTTTATTTTATTTTTTTCCATACATTGTTTTGTTTTATTTTTTCCATTCAAGAACATAATTAAAGAAATAAAATTTTTACCTTTCTTCCCCTTCTCCCGGTCCCCTCCCACTACCCCCCACCCCTCCTCAGTCCCCCTTCTTCCTTGAAAGAGGGCATGGTGCCCTGCCCTGTTGGAAGTCCAAGGCCCACCCCCATCCCTCCCGGCCTAGGAAGGAGTGCATTCAAAAAGACTCGGTTCTCAAAAAGATAATACATGCAGAAGAGATAGGTCCTGGTGTCATTGTTGATGGGTTCTCCATCTGCCAACTTTCGCCGCCACATTCAGAGA
>PVIU01023047.1:0-28253 GCA_004026605.1 Ondatra zibethicus | reverse complement strand
CTCCTCCTTCTTCGCCTTCTCCTTCCTTTTTTCCTGTTTTTGTTTTTCTTTCTTTTCTTAAAATTTGGTTATGATTTGAGGGGAGGTTGTAAGGACAGAGGGCAGATGAGAGGAGATGGGGAACGAAGTGGAATCAGGACGCATGGTGTGAAATCCATGAAGAATCAATAAAAGGGAAAAGAAGCAATAGCTGCATTTAAAATAAAAAACTAGGATGGGGGAGAACAAAAATGTCAACTCTAAGTATACTAGTTGGAGGCGACCATTGCAGGCCCTAGTCATATGTGTATATATTACACATGCTTTCAAATTAACCTCCAGAAAGGATTATAAATGTTTATGTAACAAAACAAGACAAAGGAGAGCATGACTTCCCACATCAATGTGGGACATTAATACTTTTACTTTTGTGGGTGTATGTGTATGGTGTGGGTGTATGTTTGTGTGGGTGCCTGCGTGTGTGTGTGAGTGCATGCATGCTGAGGACCAAAGGTGATACTAGGTGTCTTCTTAGGTCACTTTCCATTTTATTGAGGCAAGAGCTCTTGTTGATTCCAGAGCTCACCAATTGCAGCTAGTCTAGCTAGCCAGTACTCCTGAGCCAGTGACTGGACTTTTCTGGAGTGAGCTGGCTAGCCTACCCCTCCTGAAGCAGTTGTTAATGATGGCCAGGGAAAAGAAGCCGTGGTCCTCAGTGGTGTAGCTGCTAGTAAGTGCCCTTGTTCAAGTAATGCCCCCATTCATGTTCATGCAAGTACCCAAGGATTAATGCAGTGAGACATACAGACTGAGAGAGGCAAGGAAAGGAGAAGGCAAATAGGAGGAGGACTTGGGAAGAAGGAGAGGTTTAGTGAGAGGAAGAGGGTAATAATGGAGGATAATGGGGAGGGAATATAACCAAAGTATATTATATGTTTGTATGAAATCATGAAAGAATAAAGAAGTCACTTGGTCTTTGCTGTGGATGAAAGCAAAGGCCTGGAGCATACTAGCCCATTGTTTTAATTATTATTATTTTTGACATGGACTCAGTATCTATTTGTAGTACTCTTTTGAGTTCTCCATTAGTGCTTGTTGCAAGTTGCATTTTAGTCTGCTATGATCACACATTTGCTTTCATTGCCAATGCTGGGAATCCGAGATTGAACTGAGGGCCTTGCAAGTGCATTGTGTTGTCTTTAGCTGTCTCACGACTGCTCTTCTGTTTTAGTGGGGCCTAGTCTATTCTTGGAATTTCTATAGTGATAGTAAATTATCATTTCCTGATTTGTGTGTGTGCAAATTATAATCTATTAATTAGATGGGTTACTTTTATCTTTGCCTTTAAGACCATATTAAATAGAGTTCCCTTTTGAAAAAAATTTTTTTAAATGAAAACTCCTTAGGCATTCTGCAGGACATAAAGACGAAAAGCATTATAAATAATATTTTTTTCTTTTCTTTAAAATTTTTTATTTTGCTTATTTGCTGTGGGACAATGATCTTGTACCCTGTAAAGATTTGTCACTTGTATTGATTTAATAAAATGCTGGTTGACCAGTAACCAGGCAGGAAGTATAGGTGGGTCGACCAGAACAGCAGAATTCTGGGAAGAGGAAAGGGTCAGTCTCCAGTTGTTATCCAGACTCAGAGGATGCAAGATGAGAATGCCTCACTGATAAAGGTACCAAGCCACATGGCTAACACAGACAAGAATTATGGGTTAATGTAAGATATAAGAGTTAATAAAAAGCCTGGGCTAATAGTCCAACAAGTTTATAATTAATGTAGGCCTCTGTGTGTTTCTTTGGAACTGAACAACTGTGGGACTGGGCAAGACAGAAACCTCTGTCAACACCTATTTACTTATTTAGGTGTTTTTTTTTTGTTTGTTTGTTGAGACAAGTTCTTGATGTGTAGTTTGGCTATCCTGACATTTTTTTCCCTTTCCTTTTGTGGTGTTGGGGAATCAAACACAGGTTTTTGTTTTTGAATTAAAAAAAATTAATTCATTGATTAATTATGAAAATTGATGTTTTGCTTGCATGTATAGTTGTGTGAGGATATCAGAAACCTTGGAACTGCAGCTACAGTCAGGTGTGAGTTGCCATGTGGGTGCTGGGAACTGACTCTGGGACCTCTGGAAGAATAATCAGTGCTCTTAACTGCTGAGTCACCTCTCCAGCCTCAAACACAGGGTTTTGCACATGCTGGGTTAGTGCTGCACTGAGCCTCAAAGCCTCAAGGTGTGGCCTGGGTTAGCTTTTAACTTTCATTCTTCCTACCTCAGCTCACTAATGCTGAGATTACAGGCATGTGCAATAAGGTGGTATTGTTTTTTTAAAATTTACATAAAATTTATGTATCGAAAATCACCATCTCATTCCCCCCCTCCCCCAGGCATGGTTTCTCTGTAGTTTTGGGGCCTGTCTTGTAACTTGCTCTGTAGACCAGGCTGATCTTAAACTCATAGAGATCCACCTGTCTCTACTTCCCAAATGCTGGGATTAAAGGTGTGTGCCACACTGCCTGGCCCAAGTCATCATTTTAAATGTGCAATCAAGAGCTTTCAGTCTGCACATAATGCTGTGCATGTTCGATCATCATCACCTAGTTCATTTCAATTTCCTTAAAGAGAAGTCCCATAGCTGTTAATCACTCCCCATGCCCCCTTTTGCCAGCTCCTGACACCATGACTTTACTGTCTCTCTGTAAGGATTTGCCTTTTCTGCATAGTTCATATAAACAGGATTGTGTAGTATGTGGTCTTAATAACTTGTTTTTCTCAGTATTCATTGCAAAGGTCATACATGCTCTAGCGTGTATCAGTACTTTCTTGTCTAGAGCGGATGGCTTTGAGAATGTAAGTCAGCTGGCCTACCACTGAGCTACACCCCCAGACTCCTCATTCCTTTGTATGGTTGAGTTTCTTGCATAGGTGAGTTGTCATACTTTATCTGTTAACCGGTTGATGAACATTTGGATTGGTTTATTATCAATAATGTGAGTGTAAATACTGATGTACAAGTTTTTGTGTAAACATGTATTTTGTTTGTTTGCTTTTTGTTTTTTGAGACAGGGCTTCTCTGTGTGGCTTTGGAGCCTGTCCTGACACTCACTCTGTAGACCAGACTGGCCTCAAACTCACAGAGGTCTGCCCGCCTCTGCCTCCCAAGTGCTGGGATTAAAGGTGTGCACCTCCAAGGTCCGGCATAAACGTGTTTTAATTTTTTTGGTATACATTTAGGAATTGAATTGCTAGGTCATTGGTAATCTTATGATTAAGTTCTTGAGAAATATGTGGGTGCTGTGTTCACGGTTGCTGGGAACTGAACTCATGCCCTCTGGGAGATCAGCTAGTGCTCTTATCCGCAAAGCCATTTTCCCAGTCCTTATTTTAATTCTAATTAATTCTGGTCTTTTTGAGACAAGGTCTCTCTATTATGTAGCCCTGGTTGGCCTCGAATTCACAGAGATCTACCTTCCTCTGCCTCCCAAGTCCTGGGATTAAAGGTATGTGACACCCTGCCTGACCTCTGTTTTTTTTTTTTTTTTTTTGTGTGTGTGTGTGTGTGTGTGTGTGTATGTGTGTGTGTGTGCGCGCGCGCTTGTGAGAAAGAGAGACACTTGGGTAAACATTTGGCCTGCATTTTTTTTAAAAATCGAATCCTTACAACTTTCTGTAGTAGGTCTCATTATCTCATTATTCTGCTCATCATATAGAAGAGGATTCTGACATTCAAAGATATTAAGCTACTTGTTCCAAAGCTCACAGCTGGTAGACAGCATCAATGTAATATAGTCTGGCTTCAGAACCTGAGATGTTGTTATCCTTATTGTTTTAGGACACATGAGAGAGCACACAGGTTTTTTTTTTTTTTTTTTTTTTTTTTTGAAGGCACAGTGAAGGGAGAAGTACGGGAGCCATGTAATGTATTTAGAGAATTGGAGGTGGAGAGTGAAGTATGAGAAGGAGGGGGCCTTTGAAATGAATCTCAATCAGCAAATTCGAGAAGAGGAGCTAGGGTGAATGCCAACTAAGTGAAAGGGCGGTTGGAAAGTTGGCAAGTCAGTTTCACTTCCAGTGCCCATTTCATTCCATTGGTAGCAGCAGCCTGTGGCTCAACATTGAGACACTGTATCCCTGCTCAGTGAGAAAAGATGGGATGATTAATTAGCAGTGTCTGCCACAGGTGAGGGAAGGGAGATGTGTCATGCTGGTGATGTGAATTTTCATCACTGACTGATGACAAAGAGCTGAGAAACTATGGGTCATGCTTTAGAAGAGAGTGGCAATCCTGTAACCCTAACTGAGTCCTACGGTATGTGCAGGAAAGTGGAGGCTGAGGTAAGAGATGAGCAATGAGACTGCACTGTTGTGCATTAAATAACAGGCTGGCGAGTTCGCCCTCAGTTCACAGACAGCGAATTGAAGTTTTCTGAACAGGGCACTAAAAGCGCAGACTCTGATACAGAACTGGTAGGGCATGCAAGATGAACTGATGTGGAGAAAAACTAAACACAAGGGAAAATGCTGTTTAGGGCAACATTAAACAAAGTCAGCAGTTGGAGATAAAGTCCCATGAAAACAGGGAACTGTCTTTTCCTCCATGAATTTGATAGAGGTTAAATGTAAATATGAGGAAATGAATCCTGAATATTCTACTAGTAAGACATTGGTTCAACTGCTCCCAAGGGCATGTATACATGTATTAGGAACATATATACAAAGCCTTTAAAATGACCTATTCTTGTCAGGAGTGGTGGTGCATGCCTGTAATTCCATCATTTGGGAGGCTGAAGTAGACCACAGACACAAATTCAAGGCCAGAATGGTTCTATGCGGTGAGTTCAAGACCAACCCATGTTACAGAACCTGTCTCAACAGCAACAAAAACCAACCAAAACCAACCAACCAACCAAACAAACAAACAAAACTGTTCCCTTTAATGTATAGAAATTTGTGCCACAGGGTAGTCTTGGAGAGTGCACAGATAGCATCCAATGATGTTACTTGTATCACTATTAAAGACAAACATAAGCTCTGGCCTGCAGCAAGTTACTGAGGAGACTGAAGCAGAAGTATAGATGGATACTGCATGTTCGTTTCCTGGCCACCCAGTTCCGAATAATCACACAGAAACTATAATTACAACACCGTTTGGCCTATTAGCTCAGGCTTCTTATTAACTAACTCTTACATCTTAAATTAACCCATTTCTATTCATCTGTGTATCGCCATGAGGCTGTGGCTTACTGGTAAGGTTCTGAAGTCTTCTTCGGCAGCTATATGGCGTCTGCTTAACTCTGCCTTCTTTCCTCCTCTGTCTCTACTTGGATTTCCTGCCTTGCTATATTCTGACCTGCCATAGGCCAACAGAGTTTCTTTATTAACCAATGGTAATAAAACATATTCACAGGATATAGAGGGGAATCCCACATCACAGAAGAGTTGCTTAACCCCAAAATCCCACACCAACCCAAGCAACAGTTAGAAAAAAACATGTAACCCAGGTATTATCTGTGCATCGGTGCTTCCTACCAGAGAAACTGAGTCAGGACTCAGGTCACTTTTACTTAATTTACAGAACTCTGCATGAAAACCGTTTAGCCATCAATGTTGGGTTTATTAGAAAATTTATGAGGGATGGAAGAAAATCTTTTTCCCAAATATTGAAGCTAGAGATGTTGCTTAGCTGTGGAGTGAAAGCTTAGCATATGGGTTAGATCTCAGTACTAAGGAGTAAGTAAACAAATGAACAAATAAAAATGAAAAACAGCTAACATGTGGCTTGATGTTTTCTCTCTGTGCATTGTTCTGTGATAGAATCCATGTTCTTGTTACTGTGTCCCACACAGCATGGGCTTCTGGTCCCTTTTTTCTTGTTAATCTTTTTTTTCTTTTTTTTTTTTTTAAGATTTATTTATTTACTATGTATACAGTGTTCTGCCCACATACCAGAAGAGGGCACCAGATCTCATTACAGATGGTTGTGAGCCACCATGTGGTTGCTGGGAATTGAACTCAGGACATCTGGAAGAGCAGCCAGAGCTCTTAACCACTGAGCCATCTCTCCAGCCCCTTGTTATCTCTTTTAATTTAAGGATTTTATTTTTTTTGCAGTTGATTTTGTATATAGAGTCCAGTCTTAGCAGGATTCTTTAAAAAGTTGGTTTGTCTTCAGAAAATTGTTATTAATAAATTTTGTACAATATGTAAAAATGATTCAAAAATGACATAAAGGCTGGGTGTAGGGGCACACACCTATAATCTCAGCACTCAGGAATTTGAGGCAGAAGACTTGGAAGTTCAAAACTAACATAAACCATGTAATAAAACTCTGCCTTAATAAAAGTGAAACACCCTCTGGTCTCATCATGCTTGTGCTGTATGCATGCACATGTGCAGGAGCATGCATGCACACACGCACATGTGCTCATGACACACAGACATATATTCAAGTAAAACACTAACACACATAAAAGAAAAAAATTTTATAAATTAAAGGATAATTAATGGAGATGGCTTGGTGGTTAAAAGAACTTGTTGCTTATATAGAGGACCTGGCTTCAATTCCTAGCACCCACATGGAAGTTCACAATCATCTGTAATTCTGGTTCCAAGGGACTTGATACCATCTTCTGACCTCCACAGACACGAAGCGTGCGTGCGTGCGCGCGCGCGCACACACACACACACACACACACACACACACACGTGTGTATGTGTTTACACATGTGCAGGCAAAACAGTCACACGAGTGCACACATTCATACACACACATACAATTGAATAGATCTAATTAAAAATTTTAAAGATTTATTTATTTGATTTGATTTATTCTTGTAGGTATCTGTGTGAATATATGTACACATGTGTGTGCAGATGTGCACACCTATGTGCACATGGGGAGGCAAGAAGAAGTGTCAGTATCTTCCTCTATCATTTTCTTCCTATTCCTTTAGACAGAGTCTCTCCCTGAACCTGGATTTTAAGTTTTCTCAGAAGCTCTGGGAGCTCGAGAACCCCGTCAACCCTGTTTCCATCTTCATTCAAGATGTGGCTTCAAGCATGCACAGGGTACTTCCTAAGCTGCGTGCCAGGATCTGAGCTCCAGTGCCATAACTGCACAGGAAGCTTCCTGTGTGCCACAATCTGCATGCCAGGATCTGCGTGCCAGGATCTGCGTGCCAGGATCTGCGCGCCAGTCCTCATAGCTGCACAGGATGCTTCCTTACCTGTGTGCCAGGATCTGTTTGCCAGTGTCATAGCTGCACAGGGTGCTTCCTTACGTGCATCAGGATCTGTGTACCAGGATCTGTGCGCCAGTGTCATAGCTGCACAGGGTGCTTCCTTACCTGTGTGCCAGGATCTGTGCATCAGGATCATCTGAGCGCCAGTGTCATAGCTACAGAGCAAATGTTCTTGACCACTTGGCTATCCGTCTAGGTCCCTCGGTTCCAGACTTCTATGAAGTGAAAAGATGACTTTTATATCACCTGAGAATACAGGCCTTGCTAAATTTACATGATTCTGTATTTCTGTTAAAAGCACTTATTAGAAAAGCAGAAATACTGGATAGATGGCAATTAATTAATAAAAACAAATCTTTAAAGGAAGAAAAAGCAATAATCTAATCACGAATGGTCATGAAACTAGTTTATGTTGACAGAGTTAAACTTCCAGAGGACACCTAATACCGATGTGCTTTATTCCTTCTCATGTTGCAAGTTTTTAATTAAGGGGCTCCGTGAGTAAAGACAATTGCTGCTCTACCTGATGACATGAGTTCAATTCCTAGGACACAGATCATGCAAGGAGAAAACGGACTCCCACAAGTTATGTTCTGACCACTTGTGCACCATGGCATGGTGGCACTTAAACACACACACACAGACACATACACATGATAAATGAAATTTAAAAATTTTAATTAAGATATCTTTTACACACTGCAAAATTTACCTTTTTAGTATTTATAACTCAGGGATCTTAGCATTTTCATAAGATTTTGAAACTATTAAGCTGTTGTGGAATATTAGTTTAAAATGTGTTAGATTCATGTATGCTGTGGAATATTTGTTTAATGATGCAAAGATGTGTTGCAGTCTTTTATGTTGCATTTGTTTAATTCTGTAAAGCTGTGTTACTTTGCCTGTCTAAAACACCTGATTGGTCTAATAAAGAGCTGAATGGCTAATAGCTAGGCAGGAGAGGGATGTGGAGTGGCTGCCAGGCAGAGAAAATAACTAGGAGGAGAAATCTAGGCTCAAGGGAAGAAGAGGAGAGGGAGGAGGGAGAAAGGAGAAGGAGAAGATACCAGGGGCCAGCCACCCAGCCACACAACCAGCCACGGAGTAAGAAGGAAAGAAAGAGATATAGAATAGAGAAAGGTAAAAACCCAGAGACAAAAAGTAGATGGGATAATTTAAGTTAAAAAAGCTGGCTAGAAATAAGCCCAACAAAGACTGGGCATTCATAAGTAAGTAAGAATAAGTCTCCATGTATTTATTTGGGAGCTGGCTGGCAGGCCCCCAAAAGAGTAAAAATAAAACAAAACCCAAACCAACTGCATCAAACTATCAATTCCCGGGCATTTTTAGCACTCTCAAGTGAAACCCTGTCCTTCACAGTCATCCACTTCTCTCCTCTCCAGTTCCTATGAACTATGAATCTACTTTCTGTCTCTACGATTTAGTCATTCTTGATTTGCTGTGTATCTGGGATCATACAAACCTAACTTTGTATAGAACCTGCCAAACTATTTTCCAAAGTGCCTGAACCATCGTATAGTCTCACCAGCAGTTTCTCCCTACCCTTGTCTGCATGGTTACTGCCTGCTTTAATTTGCGGTTGCTGTCACTGACTCAGCTATGGCTTTCTTTCTTCTCTGGTCTCCAAAATCCTGTCTCACTTGCTGGCCATAATCTGCTCTTTCCCCTTCCTCTGCCCCTTCTCCTCCCACTTTCCCCTTCTTTTCTCCTTTCTTCCTTTTCTGGGAACTGAACCTAGGAACTCTTACATACTAGGCCAACGCTCTCACTGAATCTATCCCAGCCCTCTTTTTATTTTGAGATACAGTCCTGGAAGTTACCCGGGGTAGCCTTGAAATCACTTTGTACCCTAAGCAGGCCTTGAACATATAGTCCTCTGGCCTCGGTGTCTTAGGTATGAGTCACTGGTATTACAAGCTGTGCCACCAGGCAAGCTGCACTTCACTTTCCATAGTTTATCTCAATCATCTGTGGGTGACTGAAACTAGCAACCTACACAGTGTTTTAAAATTCAGGACCTTGATAACTAGCCTGAAATTTTGGAGGCACTGGAAACAATAATAATTGTCTAGTCTAGTGATAAATAGAGGCCTCCAACATCTATTTCTGTCTGTCTCACTCCTGGGTTAGCTTTCTTTCTGTTGCTGTGATAAACACTGTGACCCAGAGTGACTTTTGAAGGAAAGGGTTTATGTCATTGTATAGTGTATAGTCCATCAGGATGAGAATTCAGGGCAGACACTCAAGTGAGGAAGGAACCTGGAGGCAGGAGCTGAGCCTGGAGGAAGGAGTGCTGCTTCCTGGCTTGTTCTCCATGGCTCACTCAGCATTCCTTTCTATACAGTCCAGACCACCTGCCCAGAGAGGGCACTGCCAACAATGGGCTGGGTCCTCTCGTATCATCATTTACCAAGAAAGTAACCATAGACTGGCCTAAAGGCCAACCTGATGGAGGCAATTTCTCAGTCATACAAGATGACTCTGGCTTGTGTCAAGTTGACAGCAAAACAAAACAAACAGCACAGCTTCCTTTTATATTTATTTTTAGTATTTTTAAGAAGATACTTTTTTAGCAATTACATTTATTTAGTTTACGTGTGTGCACGTGTGCCATGGTGTATGTGTGCCACAGTGTGCATATGGAGGTTAGAAGAAAACTGGTGGGTACTGGTTTTCTCCTCCCACCATGTGTGTCTATGAGTGGCAGGGACTGAACTCAGGTTGTCAAGTTTGGCTGCGGGAATCTCCACAAGCTGAGCCTTCTTGCCAACTCTACATTTATCTTTATATTGGCCCCAAAGATAATTGAATTCAGAGCTGCCGATTAAAGTCTTTTGGCATAACTTGGTGGAGAAATATTGAATTTGCCAAGACATAAATTTAACCAGAGTTAGATATAATGTAAACTCTATGAGGAAAATTAGAAAACTTTATTGAAAGGAATAAAAGAACACGTACATAAAGAGAAATAACACGTCCAAGCATAGAAAATTTGAATTCTTCCTAATTACTCCAATTCAATATAATATAACAAATATCCCAACAGGACCATTTGTGGAAAGTTGACATTAGCAATTCTAAAATTGATCTGGAAAAACAGAAGATTAAAAATAACCAAGGCTCCGTTAAAGGAGACTATGATGGAAGGAGAATTGCCTGATCAGCTAATACCATGACTTACTGAGCTACAGGGAGTAAGACAGTTTGATATCAGACTAACGTAATTGCTGGAACTGAATACAGGGCTGGCAACAGACACATGGAGCATTCATGATGTTAAACCATAGTTGAATAGATGTGGCATTGACATCATGAGAACTAGAGGGCTGTTTCAGATGTCATACCAGGACAATGATGGAGAGAGGGATGAGTTAATATGGGCTGGCTTTGTGTTAGAGTATAATATAGAGAAAGGGGGAGCTAAAGAAAGTCCTATTTTTAAAACATTGTGTGTGTATGTGTGTGTGTGTGAGAGAGAGAGAGAGAGAGAGAGAGAGAGAGAGAGAGACAGACAGACAGATAGACAGACAGACAGTGTGATCACAGTTCCCCCAGAGGCCAGCAGAGGCTATCAAGGCAACTGAAACTGGAATTAGAAGCTTTGTGAACTGCCCAGTGTGGGTGCTGGGAGCCAAACCCAGGTCCTCTGCAAGAGCAGCATTTTTAACTGCTGAGCTATCTGTCTAATGAAATACTTCACTTCATGGTCTTGCATAGGTTGACTGGCTTTTTCCAAGATATTGAAATCTCAGAAAAAGAAAGAAAATCGGAGGAAGTGACGTATTTTCTTTTACAATTATGCATAAGGAATTACTACCCCTCAGAGAACTGGAACTAAAACATTGCATACACCAATGAGAAATGAGTTTCCTTTTCATTCCTTTTAGGCAGCTTGGTGAAAAAGTACTAGGTTAATAATGTGAAACCTGGGGCTGGAGAGATGGCTCAGTGGTTAAGAGCCCTTGCATCTTTTGTAGAGGACTTGGGTTTAGTTCCTAGTCACACAGTGGCTCATAGCCACCTGTAACTTCAGTTCCATAGGACCTTTTATTCTTTTTCTCGTCTTTGTGAGCATTGCACACTCATGGTGTACATACATATATGCAGGCAAAATACTCAGTTACCTAAGAGAAAAAAAAAAGAATTCAAACCCTAAATTTTGGGTGGGTGCAGGAGAGAGGGGGGAGGGGGAAGAGAGGGAGGGGGGAGAGAGAAGGGGAGGGAGAGATAGACCAAAAAGGAAACAAATTGGAAAAAAGAGAGACCCAGCCTTCTAGTTCGACTGTGCCCTGAATTATTTGTGTGACCTTGAGTCAATAAACGAGCCTCCCCAAACTTGAGTTTCCTGACAAGATACTTGCCAAGGCTCAGCTTTATGTTGAGTCATTCCTTGTGCTAAAAAACCTCTCAGCCCCCCCCCAAAAACAAACAAACAAACAAAAAAACAAAAGGTAGGCATATGCATTCATCATTTTAATAAAGATATATTCTATTAATTTCGGAAAGCTGAAGAGAGTATTAATTTTACTCCCACGGTCTTAATGAAGAAATAAGAAACTAATATCCCATTACCGTTCAAGGAGCAACCCACTCCTTCACAGCACAAGAAATTAATGTAACAGATCCAAGCAGCTGCACCATCTGCATGTTTCTTCCTCTCTCCTATCTATGGCTCTGAGCTTTTCTGCTGCATAAAAAAAGTTTGAAAAGTTAACTGAGAAGTAATATAATTTTAAAATTCAAGCTTGATGCATAGTAACTTACTTGGAACAAAATGTCTATAGCTTTCAGAATGTTGTCTTAGTAAAATGTATTGGTTTCCTGACTGAAGTGCATCGATTGTTGTCTTTGGTAATTAGAGTCTCCCCAGTCACTGTGACTTGGACCCATCATGCTTTCTTTTTAAAGGTGTAATTTACAGATAGTAAGTCTTGACATATTGACAAGATATTATCTTGACAATATCTTAGCAAAGTTGGTGTGATTCTCATTATTTATAGGAAGAATGGGGAGGTGGCTTAGTAGTAAAGTGCTTGCCATGACAACACGAGGACCTGAGTTTAGATCCCTGGCACAAACATAAAAAGCCAGGCCTGTAGTCCCAGCACTGGAGAGACTGAAACGGTACATTCTCCAGGTTCTGTGGCCAGTCAACCTAGTGAAATTGTCGAACTTCAGGTTTAGTGAGAGATTCTTCCTCAAAAAATAAGGGGGAGAAGATTGAGGAAGTGTTGAACTCTGGCTTCTATACTGACTCATACACATGAGCATGTACAATCCAGCCTCTTTCCTAACACCAAAGGATTGAGATGAGATTGTAGCTCAGTTGGTAGAGAGCTTGCCTAGCATGAATAAATTATCCCTGGGTTTAATCAGGTATAGTTGTTCTACCTGTATTCCTAGCACTTGGGAGGCGGAGGCAGGGGGATCAGAAGTCCAAGAACATTCTCAGCTACTAAGAGAGTTTGAGGCCAGGCTGTGCTTCATGAGATCCTGCCTTAAAAATAAATGTAGCTGGGGCATGATGGCACACACCTTTAATTCCAGCGCTTGGGAGACAGAGATGGGCAGATCTGAGTTCAAGGGCAACCTGGTCTACAGAGTGAGTTCTAGGACAGTTAGAGCTACACAGAGAAATCCTGTCTCAAAAAACAATCAAACAAAATCACCCCAAATGTCAGGGTCTGGTGCTAGCCTGGACCATAAATTATTTCTCTCAACCAGACCCCAACATAAACTCTCTCTGGACCGGCATGGAGGCACGGGGATAAAGACACAACTCACATGGCTTTATAGGGAGGAAGATTCTCAGTGGTCCCTCATGAAGTCCTGAGTTCATATCCTGAAGAATTCCTCTCGATTATTCTCCAAACAGCTTTTATACCAAAACATAAACTGAGTGGAAAATACACCAGCATTCTGTCTCCTAGGTAACCACGTATATGGCATTTTGTCAAGTCCACATCTACCTGTCTGCTGTGTATGCTAGCTGTCACATAGGCTTGAATTAACATCTCTATCAGGCATCCTCCAAATTACAAAGAAAGGAGCAACAACATCCTGACCTTTTGTTAGGGAAGTGACAGCCTGTCTGCAGGGCTACGTGACCACCTCAGGTGGGGCCTGTGGCTTCAGAGCCTGGCTGCCATACCATATAGAAGTATAGGCCTACAATCCATTCTCTCTTACTAATTTTAATAAAACCTATGCTTCTGCAACAGGACAGATGGGTCACGCCTGGCTTGGGCAAAGTCCTCTTCATTTATCCAAGTTTTCCCGTCTTTGGAACAGGCATTCATGTATGCAAGTTCCTGTCTTAGGCATCTGGGGAGAGGAAGTTTCAAACCCGTCATTGACTGCTGATTTCTGTTAAGAAAAGAGATTAATGGAGAGAGATACTTTTGGGCCCTATGTCTCAGAGCCATACCTTTGTCAGGATAAATTATAGTGCTTTATGAATAATCATGCTCCCAAAGGCTATAGTCTCCTATTTAAAGGAGAAGGGAATTGCCTGAGTTGAGAATGCTTCTTCAGCTAGTTTAGTGCAGCTCTTAAATCTTTTATGTTGTAACAAAACCTAAAATTCTTAACATATGCAATAACTCCCAACATTTACAGGGTGTGTCAAACTTTTTTCTACAGTTGCAAACAACAAGTCAAAATCATAATCTTTAGCATTGTCGGTCAATACCAACTCTCCAAATATCTTTTTCCGTACCATAATTTTTTGTATCGTCGGTCAATACCAACTTTTTAAAATTTCTTTTCAGTCAGTACCATTGTTTTTAGTATCATTGGTCAATACCAATTTTTCTCAACATCTTATATGCAGTATCATCATTATTCACAACAATGAATCAACAATTAAACATATCACAATTTTCTCAAGTCCATATTAATTAAAAGACAAGAAAAGCTTTTCTGATGGGTAAGAGTACAGTGATATTGCTGTTATCAAATATCAGTTCCAGTCTCTGAACAGCAGTTAAACCCTTAGTCTACCCCCTTCTTAAGTGAAGAGGGTTTTAGTCATTTATCATTTTGAGTCTTTCTTTCCCTGAGGGTAAATCTTAGGTCTTAGTTCTCAGGTTCAATATTTTAATCAAAATGAGTTCTGTGTCTCAAAGATTAAAACAGTCAAATGTTCAGTCTGCATCTCAGCTCCAAAGCAAACAGGATTCAAACTGCAGAAAATTGTAGTCTTTGTGGTCAGATCATCTCAGCAGGGCCTCTAGGTCTCTGTGTGTCCCAGGTGTCTGGAAGCAGCTCAGCATCTGTACCTCAGTGCAGCATGGCACCCTGCAGTGTAGAGTGGTGGTAGCAGGTCCTGTGATCAGGCACTCCTCTCTATGTGGGCAGGGAAGACTGAACCATGGACTCTTCTCCAACTCCTTTCTCCAACTCCTCTATGGGGGCGTTTGCAGCTACGATGTAATCAAGTCTGCCCCTCCTTTACTGTACATGCAGTCATCTCATCCAGATTTATTTTCTTTCTGTGAAAAAAGAACATAAACACATCCTCGACCCCAAATATATAGGTCGGGTCTTTTCATAATTCATTGCAAGGGCTTTTCCACCGCGCCTTAGCAAAGGTCACTTTGGTGCCATTATGCCAGATCTGTCTACAACTTTCATCCTCTTAAGTTGTTTTCAAGGAGCCATATCATGCTCCACAATTTCTTTTTATTATTAACCATATATGCCGTTCTTCTACTGGAAGAGCCATTTGCAAAATTTAGCATAACATCCTTTAAGGGATCTTTAGCTATAACATTAGCAAAATACAGTTGTGCAAATTGCAGCAACGATCATCTGGGAAAAGTTATTACTCTGGCCTTTGAATTGAGCAAATACAATTGTCCTAGAACCACTGTCTTAAAATTATTAATTAATCTATTGCTTAGTATAAGAAACATTGATCATATTCAATTCTCTGCTAAACTGTCTCCTAGATTCCATCTTGCTTTTTTGTATTAGATAAGCTACTGCTTTAAATTAAAAGTTTAATATCTTAACTGGCAAAAATGAGAATATGTAGTTACAAAAAGGACTTTGTTTTTTTATAAAATTGCTATAGAATAAGTTTTGTACTTCATACACACTCTTGCTATAGCTGAATCATAATTCATATACTGTACTTGTTGATTATTATATACTTTACCTGTTGATCTATGCTTTACCTGCTTGCGTACCTGTCTGGCAGCTTCTATATGCTCTCTATTTGAAATTGACTCATTGCTCACTTTAAGAATTTTACTTGGCAGCTCAATATCTCTCATAAGAATATTATAACTAAGGCTTTAACCATTGTATATCTAATTAAAAGTTTGTAAATTATCCTCCTCTTAAGTTGCAAGTCTGCCTAGCTGACAGGAAAATGGGAAAAGAAAGCACATTTAACTAATGATCCTGGCTTGATTAGACATCAACATGTAGAACAATGAAAACAGATCCATATTCATCGCTATGCACAAAACTGAAATCCAAATGAATCAAAGACCTCAACATAAAACCAACAATACTGAACCTCATAGAAGAAAAATTAGAAGTACATTTGAATGTATTGGTACATTTCAAACACAGCCTCAGTGGCACAGACATTGAGAGAAACAATTTATAAATCAGATCTCTTGAACTGAGAAGCTTCTGTATAGCAAAGGACATAATCAATAAGACATAATACCAGCCTATCGAATTGGAAAATATCTTTACTAATCACTAATCCACTCCAAAAACATAAGAACTCTGGAAATTAGTCATCAAAAGAACAAATAATCCAATAAAAATATATGTTATAGGCCTAAACTGAAAACTTTCAATAGATGAACTTCAGAGCCTGGCTGCCATACCATATAGAAATATAGGCCTATACCCAAATAAATAAATAAATAAGTAAATAAGTAAATAAATAAGTAAATGGAGCCAACCTGGAATTCACTCTGTAGCCCAGGCTGGCCTCCAACTCACAGAGATCTGTCTGCCTCTGCCTCCTGAGTTCTAGAATTAAAGGTATGTGTCACCACCACCTGACTACATATGCATTTCTTGTTCTCAAACTTTTCTTTCTTTTCTCTTGAATTTCATTGTTTTGGTTAAATTTATGAATTCACCTGCTGATTAATTCCATTTCCAACTTGCACACTGCTTTCAAGGCAACTTTAATTTGTGTATGTCTGTGATTGGAGTATTTGTGTTGTAGAGTATTCAAATGTGGTTGTGTCATGTTTGCACCTGAGTAGAGGCCAGAAGAGGACACTGGGTGGCCTACTGTACCACTCTCCACTTTATTCCCTTGAGTCGGGGTCTCTCACTGAACCTGGAGTTAAACTGGTGCTTAGTGAGTCCCAGAGATCCCCCTGTCTTCAATCCTGCAGTGCTGGAATTATAGACACTGTGTAACTACACCTGGATTTTTATCTTACCAATGTTGGGATCTGAAAGGTCCTCATAGTCACACAATAAATACTTGCAATTTTAATTTTGACAACTATCTTAAAATCCAGCCTTTTCTGTTTTCAAATTGTTTTGTTTTTAATGAATGTTTATTCTGTCCTCATAAATTCAGTTTATTCCTGGGTCTTACTGAGAAAAAAAATCAGAAATGTATTAAATGTTTCTCATATGTTTGTAGAGAATTTATTTTAGAAAGTGTCATTACTCTGAATATTCTAGGGTTTTGTGGACAAGCTAATGCTGCTGTTTTTTCTTTTTCTTCTTATTGTGAGGCAGGAGTGTTGGTGGAGGCTGTTAGGTCATTCCCAGTTTCCCAGATCCAAAAATAATCACAGAGAAACTATATTAATTGTAATACTGTTTGGCCAAAAGCTTAAGCATATTTCTTGCTTGCTCTTACACCTTAAATTAACCCATTTCTATTATTTTATAATTTTCCACAAGGCTCGTGGTTTACCGGTAAGGTTACAGCTGGTGGCTTGTGTCTTTCTTCTTCCGCGGCTACATGGTGTCTCTTGAAGTCTGTCTTAGTCACTCACTGTTCTGCTGCTGTGAAGAAATGCTAGGACCAAGGCAATTTATAGAAGAAAAAGTTTCTTTAGGGACCACAGTTTCAGTGGGTGAGTCCATGGCAGTCAAGGTGGGGAGCATGGCAGCAGGCAGGCATGATGTTGAAGAAGAAACTAAGAGCTTATGTCTTGATCCATAAACATGAGGCAGGGGCTGGAGAGATGGCTCATGGTTAAGAGCACTGGCTGCTCTTCCAGAGGTCTTGATTTCGATTCCCAGCAACCACATGGTGGCTCACAACCACCTGTAATGAGATCTGGCGCCCTCTTCTGGGGTGCAGGCATATATAGAGGCAGAATGTTGTATACATAATAAATAAATAAAAATTTTAAAACAAAACAAAACATAAACATGAGGCAGATGGAGGCCAACTGGGAGACCTGTTGTGGCAGAGGCTCTGTAAGCAAGATGGGGTTTCTGAGAAGGAAAAGTATATTATCTCATAAAGAGGACAATTATTTCTCCTATTCTTTAGTATTGCTTAAGATGAATCAGCCTTCCTAAAGGGTGGTCTCTTGGCCAGGTGATTGACAGGCCCAACTGGATGAACTCTTCAGGGAGTAGACAGCAGTATGAAGTGTTCTAATCTTTAGGACAGATCAGAATGTCATGTCTCCACCTAAGGCCAGAGTAGATTCCATTCTGTTGACTAAGACAAAGTAATTTTCCTTTTATGAGCCTCAGCAGAGCCCTGATAACCTCAATGTCCTGTAAGGCTGCTGTAATATTTTCCCCTCAAGAATGGAGACCCTAAAATCATTTGAGAGACAGGTTGAAAATAGGGAATAGAGTCGGTGTGGTGTCGTCCACGTGCCTGGAGGTGGTGGCCTGAACCTCGGTCCTGAAATTTTTGAGCCTGTATTAACTACAGGACTAGAAGAATTTATGATGGAAAATACCTCTGTACAACCAGAGCCTAAGATGTTTGAAGACATGGCTGTGTACTTCGTAGAGCAGGAACTGGCCAGCTTGACACTTGACCAGAAGGCCGTGTACAAGGATGTGGTGTGTGAGAACTTCACACATGTGGCTTTACTGGAGTACCTCGCAAAAGTAAGGCAATATTTTCAACTGGTTGCCGAAGCAGAGTCATCCAGGGTGAAGGCCTTTCTCTAAGTCAGCTGTGCTGGAAGACGGATGAAGGAGGCGAGGTCAGAGCCAGGCCACTGCTGTCAAGTGTGGTATTTTCTGTAGCCAGGCATATTTCCATCCAAGTAGATGTATTAGTGCTCTTAGTTCATTAAAGTTGTGCATTATAATGTGCTTAAGTAAAAAAAAGAAAAGAAAAGAAAAGAAAATAGGGACTAGATATCCTGCATTTCCATCATGAAAATCCAGTGGTATAATTGCGGTGCTGTTTACCAGATGAGATCAGCGTCTGGACTGGCCTGTCGATCCCACCCTCATGTACAGTCTCCAGGTAGGAAGACTCATTTAGGAGGAGGAAAGAAATTCTCCAGCAGAGAACTGAGAACATTTCCTGCTTTTGGCCAAAGATTGCTCTAGTTATGTATTCGTTTGTTTATTTATTAATTATGTATATAGTGTGTCAGCATGTTTGTCTGCATGCCAGAAGAGGTCATCATATCTCATTATAGATGGTTTGAGCCACCATGTGGTTGCTGGGAATTGAGTTCAGGATATCTGGAAGAACAGCCAATGTTCCTAACCTCTGAGCCATCTCTCCCGCCCCCAAACTGCTCTTAAACCGCCTAGCCATTTTTTATCCCCTGCCCTTATCGTTTTCTCCTTCTCGGATTTCAGAATGTCTTCAGTTGTTAGCCTAAAGCTCGATTTTTAGCTCTGGGTGACCTTTTCTCCCGATTGTCCTGCTTCCACCTCCTAAGTGTTAGGATTGTAGGCAGGCACCATCATGCCTGTTTTTATAAAGTGCTGGTATTGAACACAGGACTTGTTCATGCTAGACAAGAACCCTGCCATCTGAGCTGCATCTTCGACCTGAGAAAATTTTCTTTTAAAATGCTTTATTTTTATTTACATTCTATGTGTGTGTGTGTGTGTGTGTGTGTGTGGTTATGTGCACGTGACACGTGCAGCTTCCTGCAGATACCAGAAGAGGGCATCAGCTCCCTTGTAGCTGGAGTTACATGGGGACACTTGTAACTTTAACTATGTAAAGATGTATTACATTTGTTTATATTGTGGAATATTACTTTAACTATGTAAAGATGTGCTGCATTTGTTCAACGATGCAAGGATGTGAGTTTAATTATGTAAAGATGTGTTGTATTTGTTTCACCTTGCCTGCCTAAGGCACCTGAGCGGTCTAATAAAAAGCTGAAAGGCCAATAGCTAGGCAGAGGAGGGATAGGCAATGCTGGTAGACAGAGAAAATAAATAGGAGAAGAAATCTAGGCTAGGGAGGAGAAAGAAGCGAGAATGAGGGAGAAAGAGAGAGAGAGATGCTCAGGGCCCGCCAGGCAGCTGCCAGACAGACAGACATGGAGTAGGACATACAGAATGAAAGAAAAGTAAAAAGCCCTACGGCAAAACATAGATGAAGAGAAAAAGGTTAATTTAAGTTATAAGAGCTAGTGGGACAAGCATAAGATATGGCTGAGCATTCATAACTACCAATAAGTCTCTGTGTAATGACTTGGGAGCTGGTTGGTGCTCAAAGAAAAAGCCTGCTACAGTTACAGGCAAGTGTGAGCTGACCAATGTGGGGGGTGGTGTTGGGAACCAAACCAGGGTCCTGTGTAAGAGTGGGACGCACTCTTAATGACTGAGTCATCTCTTAAGCTCCACAGAGACTTTCCTTTGCCTATCGTTGTTTATCAACAGGGGTTAGTACCAGAGCTGAATGGTGGCTTTTTAGAATTTTGCCTGTCTAAGACCATGGTAGACTTGCCAACGAGCATTCCCAACCTGCCACCTTTCTTCCGCATGGGCTCTTGTTGTCCTGTCCATGATCTCCAGAAAAGTCACTCACTGTATGGACTGTTCTGTGATTTGGACTTTGGGAAGCTAACTATTTTGGGAAAGTTTACTTGAAGACTAGAGGTTTTCTTTTTACATAATGCTGTTTCTCCTCTATGCTAACAAACTAATAAGAACCAAAACATTATTTTAAGAGGTTTTGATAGAAATAACTACAATTAGAAATGGAAACGAGCTTACACTTTCAAAGTTTTTCCAACCTGCTCACAGTGTAAATAATATACATAATAGGAAATTTCTATACGGCAAGATGATTTAAACAACATTTATTGTGGTAGGTCAGTTGGTTTACTATTTCATACTAAGGAAATGAGTCTTTGGCCCTGAGGAGGCACAAATGAATTTGGAATTAATTGTAGCTTACTTGACTTTGGGAACAGTGTTTGAATTCTCTGGACTATGACTTTATTTATTTATTTAAAGCCATGGCACAGGTTTGAACTGAGACTTTTGTTTCCTTCTAACTCTAAAATCTTCGATGATACATTTGAGTGCAGATCTTGAGCCTGACCCCGGTCAGGTTCACAGATGGGTGAGTGTGTGTGCCACACAGTGCATGAGGTGGTTGGAGGACAACTCTGTGGAGACCAACTCTCTTTCCACTTTTCTGTGTCTTCTGAGGATTGAATTTAGGTGTCCAGGCTTGTAATAGCAAGTGCCTTTACCCCCTGAGCCAAGCTCTTGCTGGTCCCCATTGGATGTTTTAAGCAACATTTCATTCAGCTAGAATTCGAATTTCCATGCTAGATAATTCCAGTGTAAAAACTTTTCTTAGTAGACTACCTCACCTTGGCTCTGTGTTTGTGTGTCTTGCTTAAGTTGGACCCACACATTGGATATGGTTTCTTACACTTGGCTTGACCTTCTGAACCCTGTAAACAAAGGAGTCCGGCAAATATCCTGGGTACTTTATGAGTATGAGTTTTAAGAGCTCTTTCATCCTTTTCCCTCTCATGTGGGATTCCTATTACTGTTGCAGAGATTTACTGGGATTGAAAGAAGAGAGTCTATGTCCTTGAAAAGTTGGGGAACAATGCTCAGGCATAAAAAGGGACATGCTTATGAACATCATATAGAAGTTCAAAATGTTTGAAGACAGACAAATTAGAGGTTGAGGATATATCTAGTTAAGCGACTGAACAGAATTGGAGGGGCAAGTGAATTAATTATCTGGGTAGCTGCCTCAGTGTTCACTGTAAGGTTGAGACTCACTACTCAGACTGAGGAAGGAAATCACCTTTCTTTTACATAAAAGGCTCTGAATGAGATTGGAGAGATGGCTCAGTGGTTAAGAGCACTGAATGCTCTTCCTGAGGATCTGGGTTCAACTCCATATGGCAACTCACAACCACCTATTACTCCATTCCCAAGAGATCTGACACCCTCTTGTGGTGCACATACATACATGTAGGCAAAACATGTATATATGGATGGATGGGCATATATATATATACATGTATATGTGTATGTATATATATATGTGTGTGTGTGTGTCCAGTGTATTTGCATTACTGTGCCATTGATTCCAATGATAGAACATTACTGTATCGTTGATTTCAATGATAGAACTACTTCTTTCCTGGGTAATTTTGTTCTTTGATGCTTTGCCGTTGTTGCCACTTCTCACTTCAGCAGTTAGAGTAATGGGGAAAGCCTCCTAAATCAATCAGATACTTTATCTACATTATGTAACTAATATTCAAGGAAGAAGGGTTATTGGTTGAACAGAGATGAACATTTATTGCATAATTTAGCCTAGCTGAGGGGTCTTTTTAATCTCAAAGCAAATATGTAATGCAGAATGAATATCCCTACTCCAATCATCAAAGGTATGCAGACAGTGCTTAAGTAAACCTGTGTTGTGAGGGTGCGGTCTATCTTTTTAATCGAGGTATGGCAGAGAGAAGAAGAAAGGGAATGTGAGAGGCTCAGCACAACCTGTGTACTTTCTGGGAAATCCCCTGACTTTTTGAACAGAATGATAGTTCAGTATTTGAACACCCAGGCAAAAAGTAGGACCAACAGGCTGTTAATGCTGATGGACTTAAATCCAACCCCCTTCCTGATACTTTCTTTTATTATTATTATTTTATGTATATGAATATTTTGTTTGAATGTATGTCTGTGGGCCACGTGTGTGCTGGGTAACCTTGGAGACCATAAGAGGTTGGATCCCCCTGGAACTGGAGTTACAGATGGGTAAAAGCTGCCATGTGGGTTCTGGGAATGGAACTTGGGTCATCTGGAAGAGCAGTCAGTGCTCTTAACCACTGAGCCATCTCTCCAGCCCCTCCCTGGTATTTTGACCAGTTCTAGTTAGTAAAGAAAATTTCTGACCATGAAAAAAAATGTAACTGGAAATGACAGCCTTTAGTCTGGCAAGACGATCAGTTTCAGTGAATTATGTATATATATTAGAATTAAATAGAATTCACATATTAGAATTAAAGAGAACCGGTCCTGATTAGTAGTCTAATTTTTAAATATAAAGATCTATGGCATCATGCCTCATTATATACCTAGGCTAATTAATTCATGCATATTTCTTCAGACATGGCAACATATGATAGTACAATTTGGTGATCATTATTTTTAAAAAATTATTTTATTATTTTAAAGTGTGTGTGTGTGTGTGTGTGTGTGTGGTCTGTTTGTACTTGGATGCCAGTGCCAATGGTGGTCAGAGGCTTTGGAAGTCCCTGAACTGGAGCTATAGGTGGTTGTGAGCTGCCTGACATATTCTGAGAACAGAACTCAGGTCCTCTGAAAGAGCAATGTGTGCTCTTAGTTGCTGAGCCATCTCACCAGCCTTATCTGGTCTTAAACTCATGATCCTCTTGTCTCAGCTTCCAGTGTTGATATTACTGGCAGGCGTCACCATGTTTACCATGGAGGTGGATCCCAACGAACCTCAGACAAGCAAGGTCAGTGCAGTTGCTAAGGTCCATACACGAATGAGTTTGAGTTAATGAGATGTGACAGTTTGTCTTCTGGGAGGTTTCTGGGAAAGACTTTCCCCCTTCTAAGTAGTCACTAGATAGTAAGGGCTTCTCTTCATCTTTGTATTATAGACCTGGATGTATAGCCCAATCTTCAGACCCGAAAGCTCTCGTGCTAGCCAGAGATGATGCCCACCTCAAAGGACAAAGCAAAGTGGATCATTGAGAAGATCCAGCAACAACATCTAGAGCCAACTGTCGGCTTCCCCATGGTCTGAAACAACATATTTCCTAATTGATTAATTCAACTTAAATGGAATTTTTCTGTTATTTGTAGTAAAAAGCATCCTGATAGTAATTAAAAATTTCATCTCAAAATGTTCACTTAAAAAATTGATTTCATTAAATGACAACCCTATCCACCCATCTTAGGACCCATTATTTCACTTTCTTTATCCAAGTCTATGAGGAATACCTTCAAATTGGAGGAGATGACTATCCGATCCTATCACTGTAAGATTTTCTGGTTGGCTGGGAGGATGATGTTGTTATTAAAACACCAGTAAGGAAGTCAGAATGAAGCTTTGGCTCAGAGTGCAGAGTGCCAAGAAGGCACATTTCATAAAATTATCAAGTTACTCTTCAATATCTTTATTAATTTTCATTAAATTTTATTTTTGTGTGTGCATGTGAGCACATATGAGCATATGCATGTGTGTGTACATGCAACATGCAGGAGTCAGTCCCTTCCTTTTACCATGTGGGTCCCTGGAGTAAAACCAATGTTGTCAGTTCTGGTGGCTGGCACTGACACCTTTGGCCCTTCATTTGACTTAGAAGTTCAAGCAAGCAGAACACCAGCAAAGATGAACCATTCTGTTAGAGGGAAAAGCCAAAGTCTAGGGAGGGATACAGAGGAGTAAAGTAATATGAGGAGCAATTGTATCTTTGTCATTGTTCAATTGCTATAAAGGGACACTATGACCAAGGGAATTCTTCTACGAGAAAGCATTTAACTGGGGTTTGCTTATAATTTCAGAGGCTTGGTTCATTGTCATCATAGCAGGAAGCAAAGTGGCAGCAGATATGGTACTGGAGAAGCAGCGAGGGCTGCATCTTGATCAACAAGCAGAGAGAGAGAGAGAGAGGGAAAGCGAGAGAGGGGAGAGGAGAGGAGAGAGAGAGAGAGAGAGAGAGAGAGAGGGAGAGAGAGAGAGAGAGAGAGAGAGAGAGAGAGAGAGAGAGAGAGAGAGAGAGAGAGAGGGAGGGAGCCTGGGCATGAGCTTTTGAAACCCCAAAGCCCACCCCCAGTGACATACAACAGGGCTACCCCTACTCCAACAAGGCTGTATCTCTCAATCCTTCTAATCCTTTCAAATAATTCCACTCCCTGGTGACTAAGCATTCAAATATATAAGCATATGGTGGCCATTCTTATCCGACCACCCCATTTTGATATTCTTGAAACTTAAAAGAGTTTCAAAAATTTTAGTCTGGTAGTGGTGGTGCATGCCTTTAATTGGGACTCAGACTCAGGAGGCAGAGGCAGGTGGATCTTTGTGAGTTTGAGGCCTGCCTGGTCTACAGAGCTAGTTTCAGGACAGCCAGGGCAACACAAACCCTGTTTTGAAAAACAAAACAAAACAAAAAAAGTAAAAAAGAAAAAAATTTAAATTTGTGTGTATGTTCATATGACTGCATGTGCACACAGTGTAGATGTTTGAGGAGGCCAGAGGCATGTTGGAGTTTCAGGTGGTAGTGAGCCACCTGATTGTGGTGCTCTTACCTGATGAAACATCTCTCCAGCCCCACTTTTAATTTTTTCCATGTGTTTTATATATATATGTAAACATATATGTAAATAAATTCAATAAACCATAAATTCACAGTAGAACGTCTTCCATATATAGCACATAATTTAGATAATGTTTTCTAATAGATTCCTCCGTGGTGTCTTAAATTCTATGGGTGATTGCCATGCTAAACACAGTAGAGGGAAAAGTCAACCAACCCAGTGATTTTTAGAGAGATCTCAGCCCCATTTGGTACTCCAATTGTTATGTGAAAGGTTTGAGTTGTAAGTAACTTTTGCTTCCCTTATCTATTTATAAATATGTGTCAAGCACCAGACTGAGGTTATAGGTACAAAATGACTAAGATTCAGTCTCTGATTGCCAGGCTTGGTGGTATGTGCCTATAGTAGCAGCAATTTGGGAGGATGAGGTGCAATGGTTAATTGGGTCTATGCTTCAGTTTTATCAACAACATAGCAAGGGTTCTACCCCCCCAAAAAAAAGAAAAAAAGAAAAAGAATTGAACTTTTTTTACAAGCATAGACACAAGTAACTATAATGAAGAGTGTTAACAATTGTGTAACTGTAACAAGCTTCAGTACAGGTTTTCGCTGCTATGTGTAGGTAGGCTGAAGAAACCTGTTTATTTACTTAGCATAGATATTATCTCTTGTTATTCTGTTAGGGAGTTACTGTGTTTATTTATAACACATTTTAGTTATGTAGGATGTGAAAACTGTGATCCGAGAAAGACTAGTTTGGGAGATATGTAAATATGATCACTCCCTTATTACACCAAATAAAAACAACATTCTTTAGCCCTTAGACAATTATGGTTAGAACTAGATTAAGGCAGTGTGAGGCTTTAATTTATACCAAGTGCAAAAATAATTCTGCATTATAACCAAGATTCACTATGTATTTGTTAAAAAAAATCTATAGATTTTGTAGTTAGGAAAGCTCTTAATTGCATATATGTAAGACTACATTAACTTAGGTTAGGTTAGGTAAGACAGGACAGGAAACAAAGAGGGAAGAAAGAGAACTCAAAAGATGAAGAACTTCCTATCAGCTGGACATGGGTTCAGGTGGAGTTAAAAATATTTTGTACTTATTAGCTGGGCATAGTGGCATATACCTTTAGTCCCCACGCTCAGCAGATAAAGGGAGGTGGATCTCTGTGAGTTTGAGGCTGGCCTATTTTACATAGTGAGTCCTACATGTATGGAGGTCACAACAGCTTTTTGGAGTAAGTTATCTCCTTCCATCTTTAGATAGGGGATTGAATTCAGGTCATCACTTGGTAGCAAGTTCCTTTACCCACTGAGCTAATTCACCAGCTCCTCAGATTCTTTTATGAAATAAGGTCTTGCTATAAAGACCAGGATGGACTTAACGTGTGGTCCTTCTAATTCAGTCTTCTTTGTGCTTGGACTGTGCTGATGTGCCTGACTAGGCTTTCATCTGGATGGTTCCTGCGCCGACTTCCCTCAGTGATGAACTGATGATGCAGAAGTGGAAGTCAAACAAACCCTTTTCTCCCCAGCTTGCTTTGGCCATGGTGTTTCATGACAGCAGTAGTAACCCTAAGTAAGACAAAGGGGTTGGCTCCTTGGAACTAGAGTTATGGATGGTTGTGAGCCACCAGGTGGGTGCTGCGAAGTGAACCCTGGTCACCTGGAAGAGTAGTACGTAAGTGCTCTTGACCACTGAGCCATCTCCCCAGCCCTGAATTATTTCCTTGAAGCTCCAGCTGGCCTCTCAACTTTGATAGTTTTATGAGACACAAATAAAAATAAAGCAAAAAACTGTTATAGCAATGATTAGCAAGCTTCCTTGTTGGTGTCACCAGTTAACAACAAGCTATTAAAGTATTCTCTGCAGCAGGAATAATTATACTTATTTATCAGTTCTGAATGATTGAAAAAAACAGTTTACCCATGTTATAGAGCCATTTAGTTTGATTTATTACACTTTGAGGAGCTACAAGGATAGTTGTTTTCTGTGTTCTCTCATTGGATGTAAAAGGAAAACAAATCAAACAGGGTTTAAGGCAAGTGCACATCATCATAACTTGAAAATCTAAAGCATGGAGAGCAGGAAGAAAGCTCCTAACACCCAGGCATGGTCTGCTGTGTGTCCTGGAAATAATCTGGAGACATATGCATAGAAGCTACTAGAAGAGGTGGGTAACAGCTGAACATTGATTTATAGCCATCTACAACAGAACGAAAAAAAGCAGGAGAGAATTCAGCTTATCCCAGAGAAACTGTCTCAGTCGGGGGTGTTGCCAGGCTACCGGAGAAGGAGCCAATCCCAGACACCAATAGGGAGCCTCAGCCAAGGTCATGAGCTGGAGAGACGCCTCAGCATTGAGAGTATGCACTGCTTGCTCTGCCAGGGCGTTCAAGTTCATCTCCTAGTACTCAACCACCTCTAACTCCATCTCCAGGTTATTTGAATTTTATTTTAGATTTATTTTATTATTTTGTGGGTTATGAGTGTTTGCATGTGTGTTGGTGGACTATATGCATGTCTGATGTCCATTGAGGCCAGAAGAGTGAATCTCCTGGGATTGGAGGAATTAACATACAACTTTGAGCGGCCATGTGGGTGCTGGGAATTGAACTCCAGTCCTTTGAAAGAGCAACAAGCACTCTTAGCCACTGAGCTAACTCTTCAGTCCAAAAAAATTTCATTTTTAATTACATGTGTGTATGAGTGCAGGTACCTGAGAAGGTCAGAAGCATGGAATCTCCTTGTCACTGAAATTACATCTGGTTGTGAGTCACCGGATGCAGATGCTAGGAATTGAACTCAGACCTTCTTAACTACAAAGTCATCTCTCCAACTCCTAAATATGTTTTTATTGATAGCATGGTTAGAAATTTAAGTTCAGAGACCTTGTCATTCAGATATTGGTAGCATGGACAAACTCTGTAGGCCTAGAACATATTATATTAATACTTACATTGAGTGAGTTCTCAATAGTACAATATTGGTAGGTGTCAGAATAGAGACTAGGTGCTTAAGGACTCTCTAACAGGCCTGAGAATGTCAAACATGACTTCAGCAGATTTTGCCTTCATCCCTTCCCTCTCCCTTGCTAAATGGTTGGATTGCGTACCTAAAGCTAGCACCAAGGTCTATTCCCTTAGTTGACCACTTCCTTCTGCCTGACTTAAACGTCAAGGCCCAGCAATCAGAATTGGTTACTTGGCTACACTGACTCAGGCATCCAATGAGGACTTAGCGACTCACCCTGGCCTGGGCTTTCTCTGCT